>VZTB01005689.1:43136-83161 GCA_013397245.1 Thryothorus ludovicianus | reverse complement strand
GACAAAATATTAGTGATGGTCATTGGTCCATATTTCAGAATAAATTACATTACCAAAAGAAAAAACTGTTGGTAAATTGTGGCTAACAATCTACTTCTTTCTCCATGTATTCCCTGTGAGGCACAGAAAACAGCATTTGTCATTCATCCAGAGGGATTGGGGCCATAATTTATTGATGTGGGGAAGGATCTTAATACTTCCGGCTCATATTTTATGGTAGTTATCTATACACTGTAAATAAGAATTTGTACACTGGAAAATGAAACAGAAATGATTTCTGAAGTGCTTGTAAGGCAGCAGAAATGTAGATGCTGCTGCAAAGATTTATAATTTGCACAGATTTATCCTGTAAGGAACAGAAACTCATATTGTATATGACAAAACAAATGAGATAAGAAGGAAAGCAAGCCCTGTGTTTCTTATGGTCAGGGGCAGCAGTCCTACCCAAAATATGACCTCATTCTAACCCAGAAGCATAGTCAATATGGCTGAATCCCTTGTAATTCCATATGCAAGCGTGGTGGGACATGACTTCCTTAAAAAGTCTGAAGACGATTTCATGGACCTGAAAGCAAGGCCATTTCTTTCCAGCTACACTGAGTGGTCTAACAAATAATGTTGCCTTTCAGTTTGCTTCTTGATGTACAGTCAAATGTAATTCTGTAGGATATACATTGTGAGCATAACAAAACATTGCAGCAGATCCTCCTGTCATGCAAATCAGGATGACAGTTGTAGCACAACACCATTTTATCCTATCTGTTGTCATGGTCACAAAACTTTTTTAAAACAGGCAAATAATTTTTTCTTCTGCCTCCTGCAATAATCTACAGCCTCTGTGGTTACAAATTAATTATATTCCCTTTTTTCTTTCACTATAAAGTCTGTGCTGCACATTTAAATACCCTGTGGTCATCTTATAACATCTTATTTTATTTAGCTTTGAGTTTCCTCATTCTTATTGATGTTCGTATTTTATTTATTCACTTGAGTTCAATATTCTCAGTAAGGTGCTGGATCTTCAAAAGAAATCTTCAGTCACTGCAGAGTTCAATCAAATCACATTCCTGCAAGTCGTCTGCTCAGGTAAAAATTAAAACATTATACTTATCATCTGTGAACGTGGAATGAAAACAGGATGATTATGAAACTCCTTATGGAAGTTGAAAGCAGAAAGCTTATGATTTTCAATTAATATTGTTCCTTTAAAATTAAGATAACTTACAACTACCTGCCAACCATGTACCTGAATTAATTTTTCCTACACTTCACTTTTCTGCATTTCACTTATACTTTAGAACACCCCAATAGAAAGCTAAAGTGACACAATATTGGGAGGCTGCTAAGAGATCACATTACCCTTTGCCTGGTAAAGCTGACAAATGAAGTGTTCCACTTTTTTCTGTGACTCCTCAAGGATTTGTTTAAAAGATTAAAATCTCTTACTTCATTGCATATGGAGTTTCAATACTGGAAATGTAATAACACTGGAAATATAAGAAGTTTTAGCACTTCTGTGCTGCATAGCTGCTAAATTCATCAGTGACTCCAGGTCACAACCTGTGACAGCTCACCTCCTTGTTAGTGAAATCTCTTGAAAGCTGCCACCTGCTCCTGAGTGTGAAAGGCCAGTTTTCTCTTGGTCTAGTTTAATTTTCAAGGGTTAGCAGAGGTGAGACTCTGAACTCAAGAAGTGAGTTGACAGGGTGCTGGATAATATAATCTAGACTCCCTTTTCCAGGAAAGGGTGGGCCAGATGTTCTTTGAGGTCCTTTCCTAACTGAGCTATATGGTGATTCTATGATGAACTCTGGAAATTCTGAATTCTGAACTCTGAATTCTGACTGAATGCTGTTTTAAGGGTACTTGCTTTCACAGGAAATTATTTGAGTGAGTGCAATGGATGGAATGTTTCATTTCTCATCATTTTATAAGAGAAGCATTTTATCTCACCATATTTGCTGCATGCTATGGTCTTCCTGGCACAAGAAAAGCTTAGAAAACCTGAACAGGGACAACCACAGTAACTATAGGACTGATCAGCAAAATGAAAGAAGAGACTGAGAATTGGGTTTGTGCAACTTAAGAACAGAGTGAGGAGGAATCTAATTGCTGTCTGCAAGTACATAACAATTTTAGAGATAGAAGACTCTTGCTGGAAAGGGACAGAGAATAGATTACTGTAAAGGAAATTCTGATTTAATTTCAGAAGAGCACTTTTCACACTGAGTGAGGTTTCCCAGAGAATCTATGAAACTTTTACCCTGGGATATATTCAGCACTGGACTGAACAGAGCCCTTGACAACCTGATGTATCTCTGAAGTTTGTTTCGAGCTGTGGGTTCAGTGCCAGAGGCTGTTTCCAACCTTAATAATTCTAGGGTTCCGTGAGATTCTGGGTGTGAATGATTAGGTAATAAGTGTTTAATGTGTGCTTTCAATATTTTCTGGTCTGGGAAGACTTGCTAAATGGTCATAGCCCTGCATGGGGAATACTATGCCATTCTAAATCAGAGCCACTCACATACAGAGGCACCATCTATGTTCTAGATTATTCTATTATGATAGATAATTGTGGCTTTTGCCAATATCATGCAGCTCTAAACAGATAATCAAGCAAATACAGGCAAATCCCCATGACCAGGCACCACGATTGAAGTTAACGGAAACTAACTGGTACAAAATTCTGGTTTTAAGAGCTCATTAAGTTCCAGATTTCTTTACCTGAAGATAATGATTGCAAAGGGAAAATTAATCAAAGTCCTGATTGATTACATTCCCCAGAATATTTTGACAGTTTTACAGAAAATCTTTTATGGTTTTTAGACTTTCAACAGTTTATAAATTCAGTTGTGGGTGTTTTGAATTTATTTACCACAGCAATTTTACTACTACTACTACTAGTACTACTATTACTACTACTACTACTACTACTACTATTGCTATTATTATTATTATTTATAATTTTTGTTTTAAGAATTCAGCAAACATAAAGGAAGCTTCAAAACTAGAGAAAATACAGGCGAAGAAAAAAAGCCCATTTCCAGATTAGGGTTTGGGGGTGATGTAGATTGGGTTGCTTTTGACATGAATACCAAGAGATTGTTGTGAGTGAAATTTATTGTTCTCTGGTGGGCACTCTCCAGACAATAAAGGGAATAGCTTCTTTTGAAATCAATGTTTGCAATTTTCTGCTTCTTCAAATACAAAGAACACAGTGTTTTAATTCAGAAACCAATTAACAGATATTTCCTCAATTTTGTTCATTCGCTTTTACTTGCAAATAGCACTTTATTTTCATTTGTTAAATAAGAGTAAGCTGTTTAATTTAAATAAGCTGTTTAATTTGAAGATTTTAAGTGTAGGTTGTCTTTCTTAGGATAAAAGAAAAACTTTAATAAGTGCCATGACAAAATACTTTCCATAAATCTTTCTGCTGATGACAGGCCATGTATTAGAATTGCAGCTTCTCCTCAGATACATTTTTTTGGAACAAATCCTTAAGGAATATAAAATGGTTTAAATGTATCTATTTAAATTTAAAATAATTGACAAATTGGTCTGTGATGAAGCTGAGTATTTGCAGAACACAGCTAAGACTAAAATGCACTTTTCACAATTTTTCCAATGGTCAATGCCCTTAATAATGTAATTTTCACATTTTAGCTTTTCTAAAAAAATCAACCACAAACCATAATCCCACACCCTCATTAGTCTTTGAATCTTTGGCTTAACAGAGAAAAAACTAGAAATTTATTATCTTTGGTAGAGAACAATGCATTTTTTTTTTAAGACAATAATGGGGCAAGGCAACTAAATAAGTTGCTGGACTGGAAAGTGTTTAGAATAGCTGAAGAAGTCTTAGTTGGTCAGAGACAGTCAGCATATTTTAATATTTACCAAGTCTATGAGGCTTAGCTGTTTTGATATCAAAGATTTCTATAAAGTATTTCTAAGTTCATGTCAATACCAATAAAGTTTTCATGGGCAGCGAGGTAAATGAAATTATTTATTGAGAGGTATATGTATACATATATGTATACATACATGTATATATATAGTGATAGTCTGAAATAAAGAGGTGAATAAAATTTCTTGCATTAGAGAAGGACATATTTAAAAACAATTTCCTTAGAGCTTTCCCTAGAATAAGAAGTTCAATGATTTCCAAGTCTGCAGCTGCCTGAGCAGCTGACCTGATCAGATTGTTTGCTTTGCTGAAGGATGAAGGTCTCGTCCTTTCCTCCTTACATCTCATCTCTCCCACTCTTCCCATAAGGGAGGACAAAGAGTTATGAGCAGAATCTATTGGTTTTGATTATACCAAGGTGGTAAAGCAGTTAATGTTGTCTAGTAGAATTACATAATTAAGATGTATGTTTGTTCTTGACTTTAGCCATTTATTTCTACTTAGGAATTTCCTGACCTTTTGAAGGAATTTTGGTATAGATGGTCAGATGGGTCTAGGAGAAGTAACTGGAAGTCAGTCCTTACTATCCCAATCCAGTGTTACATTTGGCACTACATTATTCTGCTGAATAGTGATTGAAAGAACAGGGATAAGTTTGAGCTTTTTCACTCTGGGACCATTATAAACTAGGGGAACATGGTGAGTTGGGATTGAAACCCTGTCTTCATTAAATCCATCAACAAAACACTCTTTCAATCTGAGGAACTGCTAGTGATAGAGCAAAACATAAAGTCTAGATTTAATATCCAGTTATCTCAGCACACTGCTCTGGACTTTGCCAGACAGAATCTCACCTCCTGATATTTTGTAGTGCAGAAGCAAATGCCTATGACTAGAAAGGAAAACCATAACCAGATATGAAATAGGGCTAGTATATGCAGATGTTACCTCCTGGCACTCAAAGTATGAGATAGAAAATGGAATGACGAGGTCTGAGAGCAAGGAGGCCTCAGACTGTCCGTAAGGGCATTGGTGGATTCCCATTTGGAGCGCTCCATGTAATAACACAGCAGAGTGTTGAGATCAACATGCTGAGTGTAAGTTTACTGAAAAGTCTGCAGTTCTATCAGAATCACTGAAGCTATTTATATGTTTTTCAACATACTGCTTTAATCTTTGATGGTACAGTTATCAGAATGACTACTAACTTTTAAATGTTGTTCCCTTTAATTCTAAACACTGGAGGTTAGCTGGTAGTAAGCAAGGAGGAATTCTATGATGTACTGGTCTTTCCATGCTGAGTTCTTGCTATATATATTTTTTTTTTATAGCTCCATTGAAAGGATTTATAGGTGAAAGAACTGCTTGTTTACCTTTCTTGTAGCACAATATTTTACAAAACTCTAATTAATTCCCAGTTCTATAAAACAAGAATCTGAAAATAAGACTAATAGTTAACAAAGAGAATCACAACATAAAATCTAATACATGCCAACATTTATCTTGGACTCCAGGGACAAAAGATGTTTCCCTTTATCCCTTTTCACTTGACACACTGTAGAACCACCTTGGATGTAGTTGTGTCAGGAGCAAGACTCAATAACTTCACATATGACATTGGCGTAACTTCCTGCTTGTCATGGAAAAATTGCTTTTGTAATGGTCTCTCTGCATCATGATGAGATACTGTTTGGGACACTGCATAAGGGAAATGCAGCTGAAGGTCAAACCCTGGAATAACTGAACATAGCCCTGATCTGGAGCCTGGAAGATGTGGCTTTATAAAACATTTTTCTCCTAACACATATAAGGATTTTTGTGGACTGCTTAGCTTGGTAAAGTAGAAAGTATTAAATTTTTATATATTTATGTTTGAAATTCAAAAACTTATAAAGGCTTGTTATTACAGGTAACTTAATTGTTCTAATTTCTAGATACTGTAAAATTTTAATCATCTCTTATTTAATATGAACTTGAAAAAATAATAAAACTTTTTTTGATGTAGCATCATTGTTATTGGTGATAATAGCTTTATTTTGTTTTTTGGAACTTTAAAGGCTATGACGGACAGTCATAGGCACGTAATTTGCCCCTCCATTTTCAGGAATAAAGTGAATTCACTCATGATCATTAGTTATCATTATCTTCAGTACCTACTAGTGCAGCAAAGAGCTGACTTGAATTTCAGAATGAGTAAAGAATGATAGATCTTCTCCATTAAAGACAAACTAGAAAAGAAAGTAAAGGCTTTCTCAGTCTCTTGTTCCAGGGATACAAGAGTCTGTGCAAACCTTGTAATAAATACAAATCACCTCTTTTGCAGTGCTGCTTCGCCTGTACCAGCCAAAGCCTCTGCCATCCCAGGGAAGCTGCAGCCAGGGAATCTTTTCTTTCTCATCCCTGCAAAACAATTACTTTGGAAGGCAACACAAGCACTCTGTAGACTACTTGGGACTTAGAGTCTTTCTGCCACAGGTAGATTTATAAGCTGATAGAGACTCGCCTGTAAGGTCTTAAGGGTAGTAAATACTGTGTAAATTTTTCAACCAGTTACAATCACATCACTGGGCACAAAATTTAGCTGCTGTTCTGATACTCTGTACTGCATGTTTGAGAAGTGCAACACGAACCTGTCTGGGAAATGTCTTTGCACCCCTTTAGTCCAGGAGGGTTTCATTGCACTCTGTATTGAAAGAGCCAGCGTGTCTGTTGAACCTACAGCAGATGATAATCCCAGAATTATTATCTCATCTCTGTCATTTATTTATGTAGGAGGTTCTCTCCCACCAGAACACTCCCCCCAGCCACTGCTCTGGCTTACACAGCTCCTTTCAGCTCTGCAGCACTTGAATCCCATTCAAGTTAAGAGCAAAGACAAAGCAGAAGACATTATCTGTATTTGACTGCATCAAATACGAGAAAAGTTTTATAATTCTACTGGTGGTAATAGTGATTGAAAGGACCTATATGGAAGTAAATTTATGTATAACATCATGATGTTTTTACCCTAAAAAAAAATTTAATCTATTATACTAACTGCATTTTCTAGTGAATTTGTAAGGTGACAAAACCCCTACAATCTAGTGAGATAGAAGGGAAAAAGTGAGGTAAAGGATAACTAAACCAGGTAAACCAGAGAGAATTCTTCTGAAAACATACATAGAGAGAGTATTTCTTTACATAACAATATAGTTTCTGGGAGACAAGCTTGCAATTCATGCAAATATGTAATTCCAAATTACATAAAGTAATGGTACTTCAGCAAGGGCTGAAGGTAACAGACCACTTAGAGGCTCTGTGTTCATACTGCAAGGATGTGCATTTGATGGCATGTATGCTGTCCAGGACTTGTAGGTGGTGAGAATCCGAGGATGAAGAAGAAAAAAGAAAGAATTCCTGTCCTGACATGAAGAAACTACCTAGTTTTAAAGGCAAAACATGTCCTTGCAAAACATGAGACTGTGCTTACTTCAGACTTGTGTAGAATGTGCAGGCCAGATGTTTAGTAGCTGTAAACATAAGTTCAAAATTTCAAAAAATAATACTCATTTACTGTGGCTGTTCCTTTGATACAGGAAAGCAGTGCCAGCAACAGTGGGAAGAGACCAGCAGGACTGATTTGTCCATTGCCAGAACAAAGCTATATCTGACAACTGTTCGTGTGTTGATTCTTATGCTGTCTCACAGGTAAAGAATGTGGATGAGGGCAGACCTCCAGAAAAGCAAGTGTTCTCTGACACAGCTTCCTCAGTCCCCAGCTTTTTCACCAGCCATGGCATGGTTGCTCCTATATCCTTTCAACTCCTCCAAATGCATGTCAACACACACAGACAGCGGGAACGACCACAAACCCATGGCCAGAACTCATAGAGCAAATTTGTTTCTATTAGCTTTTTCACCAGGGTAACTCAGTCCAGGCTAAAAGATCACTGGTCTACTGTTCACACAAGCTTAGCAAGAATTATTCCTTACTGCAAGGTGACTTCAGTGTTTTTATATTCCACATTTCTACTGTTCTGCTTTTAACCTGTTCCTCCTGACACCCTCCCTTCCCTGTTGGAAAATTATAAGAAGCAACAGCAGAGAACATATTTTTTAATATGGAGAGAAGGTTCCTGTAAAAAGTATGTTTCATAGCTTGTTCCTTATAAAAAAGTAAAAAAGAAGAATATTTCCATTCCATAAAAGAAAATAAAAAAATACAGCTTTTCAAAGTTTCATTTGTTCATGCTATAGAAGTTTTCTCCACTCTAAAATACTGAAAATAAATCTGCATTAATCCTGCTCTCCTGGATTTGTAAACACATACATAGGTACTTTTTGGTTTGGCTATAAAAGAGCAATAAGAAAAATTCATCAATTCTACAAATCTTTTAAGTATTCTCTAACAGAGTCTATTTTAAACATTATGAAACAGATGCAAATACTTCATTTTCAGTTCAAAGCCACATCTTTAATTCATCTCTAAATCTTAAATTTGCTTTCTCCAATTACTTGCTAAATTCCCTTCTTTCTCTGGAGCTGGTCTGATTTTTGGCATCAAAAGATTCAAGCTTCAAAGAGTCAGAGGGTCAGATTGTTTTATATACACACAGCTGTCCTGATAGTCATTTTCATCTTTTAGACTTTCACCTTCTACTATGAAGCACAGGTACTTGGAGACAGTAGTCTAATCTCCATTTTTTATAATGCATTACTGATAATCCTGAAAATTAAATATTTGTGTTTTACGCACTAATCTATTGATCACAGAGCAGCGAAATGCTTGAGATAAAAAAAAATATGGAGCACAGGCACAATGTTGCCCAGGGGAAAAACGGGCAAACAGCTCTGCAAAAGGAAAAAAGTGATGAGTGAGCTGAAGATCACCCTTCAATCACCAACAAAGAGAAATTCTCCTAATATGAAAACAGCATAGTTAATTCATCGACCACCCCCAAAATTTGGAGACTTGTGAAACATACAAAAGACAAAGTGACTTCTCAGAACTGTAAAATAAGTGTATAAATAGACAAAAGACATAGTAATTTTTTTAAAAATATGAGAGTATGAAAGAAGGTAAATGTTACAATGTTACTTAATATATTTGAGAGCAAGAATCTGACTGCTTCTAATGATATGGCAAGAGAAGAAAATGCATAACTAATTTGAAAGGATTAAAAAGTGACACAAATATCAGACTTCCCAAAAAATATCAAAAATAGCGTGACTGAATTTTAAGCAATGAACTTATTTGATGTATTAAAGAAATTTGTAACTATCCAACATCAAAAAATGCAAATAAAAAAAAAAAGAAAGAAAAGAAAGAAATATTATCAAAATTAGATTGCAATGGGAAATTGGAGATTTGGAGCTTTCTCCATGAACAGTATCACACTGCATATGGCAGAATACCTGCCAAGTTTCTCATACAGCTGAATTACTGCGAATGCAGAGATTTGTTTTCCCAGTTCCTTTTGTCCCTCTTACCTAAGGCAGAGAGTTTTTAATTTCCTGGTTTTCAAGTCCCAGCTCCATAATGGTCCACCTGCCAAATATGGACAGAATCTGCAACTGGGGTCCTTGGGATCCCAGGATTCTGGCTGGCAGATCAATCAGGACACTGAGGAACTAATTTCTGCAGAGCAGGGATTCTCAGCATCACATTAGGTAGCAGCTGGACAGTGAAGCAGCCAAAACCCCTCCTGGCAGAGGAGAAAGCTCCTCAGACCACTGCTGGCACCATCTCTTTCTCACAGAACACTTTGGTGTTGATGGACTGACATATTTTGTGAAAAAACCACTATATCAGAAGATTTTCTGGCAAAGCAAATTCCCAGTCAATATTCTGAGTGGCATAAATGTGGCTTTAAACAGGTGTGATGGAAAATGTTCCTCATAAAAACACTTGGAAAGATAAAAGAAACAAATGAGAGTAATACTTTATACAAGAAAACAACTGAAATATGTATTCCCCAAATATCAAGACTACAACAAATGGCTGGAAAAAACCGAGACAAAACATTTATTAGAATGATCAGCTGTGCACTGTGCTACCAATAACACTTGAAAAGGGACAAACTGATATTAGCCAATAAAATGACCTCTGGGAAATGCAGGGAGATTCTTACAAACATTGCTGATCTCCCATTAAAGGAGAGAATATTTATGCTATATAACATGGACAAGAACAACACATGACCAAATACCTCACTACCCTATTTCCACTCTAATTCTCTGTTTGTGATAGCTGATTCTGGTACCAAAACCCAGAGCACAATAGAAGAATGGTGGCTGATATTTTATTATGATTAATTTTTATTAAAATAATATTATACCTTTTAAGATATTTGTTCCTTTTTTTCAAGGTAGTTGCCTGTTTTGAGTGACTCCATTGTAGCTGAAATGTAGTAAATGAAAAATATTGGACTTCATAATTCCTATTCAGGTAAAAATGTTCTCAATCACCTTAAACTGAAAAAAGAGAAACATTTAAAAATTTTTAAAGAACATTACATAAACAAATCCTTGTCTGTTATATTTCATCTGAGAGGAAAAAATTAAAAATAGCTCAGAAAATATTTTTTAGGTAACAGATAATTTGTTTCTTATTCGCTATCACCATGTATTTTAGAATAACTAAATCCTGTAGAAAGTGATGATTTGCATGATTTGGTGGAGACCTTTGCATGGCATTAACCCATTTTTTTTGTACAGTCCTCTGTTTAACTGACATGGTCTCCCACATCAGCAGAACTACTTACAGGAAAGTAACAAAAATAATTTATGAAGTCAAATGAAATTAAAATTAATCTGGTTAAATTAGAAATATTTTAAATTCTTCCCATGAGGAATTTAGTTTTGTGTCTTTCTTGGATATCCAAATGATTTTTTTCAATTCTTAAATCTTTTGACATTATTTAAAGTTGTTTTGTTACCTATGCATAATGTGTTATAATTTCAAATAAAAATTGGAAGTTTCTGTTTCAGTAAAAGTCCAGATTTATTTGTTAGCAGATAAATAAAAGTAACTGAAACATGGTTTTATAATATCAGCAACAAAATATTGTGAGTTTGAGTGCTAAAACAGGGTTTAAATGAATTAAACACAGTCAAAAGAGACACAGTGAATTTAATACCAAACAAGGATGGTTCCTCATTAAGTTTTTCTTCAGGGCAAAATGCATAGTGCTTCTATTATAAGAAATAAACCAGATACTAAGAAAAAAAATGAAAATGTGGATTATCTGTTCAGTTCTAAAACTTACAGCATCAGCTGACTGACAAGTTACTGAAATGAACTTTTAATTGCCTCCCCTAATAAAGATTTCACTTAAAAAACATGTCAAAGCTTTATTGTTCCAGAAAGTAACGAATGATGATCTGATGAGACACAAGAAAAAAGACACAGCGCAAATTAATATTTGTGTATTACAGCCTAAAATATATTTCAGCAGTCAAAGCAGTCCTAGCAGATGGATATAACCATAAAACAGGGAAAATTTCTGCTATTAAATAATTAGATAACTGACTTGCTATTTTTCCTCTGTCACAGAAGGAATCATAAAAATACAAGATTCTTATTATAAAAGACAGTAACATGGTAATATTAAAAGTACACTCACCCTTGGCATTTCAGATAATTTGCCCTTTATTGGACTTTCTCTCAGCTTCTTTCCCATGGATCTCATGTGATTAGTGACAGTTTGTCCCGTGAATTATTAACCTTTATGCCCTGTGTTAGGGATTGGAGGAACAGAGAGACTTGTGACCTGAGTTATCTGTTCACCTACTTCAATTCCTGGCATGCTACACAGTAAAAAATTTTTATTTCCTCTCCTCAGGCTGAGTTTTCCAAGACACCGTGGTAAGAGCCTCCTATCTTACCAATGTGGTTGCAGTTTCTGCTCTGTGGGATGTTACACAATTGAGAGTCCCCTGCCCTTGTTTTCATTTTGCCCAAGAGCAGACAGCACCTGAATCACCCTGTGACTGATGATCCAAGCCCAGTGAGGACACAGCTCTGTGTGACATGCCCAAGGACTGGTGCAATGCAGGGACAGTGTCTTGCACCAGAGATAGTGGGGTCTGTTGCCACCAGCATTTTACAAATTTCCAACCTTTTCTCAGTCTTGCCTCTGCCCCATGCTATGGGCAGACCATGTGCATGCAGTGAGTGACCCAGCACAGTACCACACTAAGCACAAAGCACTTGCTGGGAGGGAAGGCTGCTCACTCCTGCATGGCATTGCTCAGAGAGGAGGGAGATCACCAATGAAAAGCCAAATATTGAGCTGCCACTGTGGCAATAAAGAACACTACATAATGAATATAAATGAATTTAAGGGATACTGCACCTCTGCAACCTTTCTCTAGTCAGGACACAGTGAAAAAGAAAGGAAGATTTGTTCAGAAACATTCTGTTCAGCCTTTGAGTTCAGGCACAGATTTGGAAAGGGAGAATATCCACAGATCTTAGGTCCATCATACATTATATATGACAGTTGTTGCAATAAAAAATTCTTGGGGCACTAGCATTAACTGTCCAGGAGCATCTTAAGTGAACTTCAGTGCCCTTTAACCTCTCTTGATCTCTTAATCTTACATTATAGAATAGCATATAAGATCATACTTCTTTTTAATGTGAAGTTTACAAATGTCTTGCATTGTACTGTATTAGGACAATTTGTTTGAGCCACCCCAGCAATGAAACAGTCTTTCAAAATTCAGATTGAAATTTTTCAAGCTTCAAGTTGAAGTATATATATCTTACAATACAATTGGTTTACTTTTTTGACACTTTTGATCCATGGCTTCCTCACAGTAAGCAGCTGTCAGGAATAAGTCATGACTTACTAAAAGGTAAGGAATAGGAATATCAGATCCAAATGCTGAAGAGCCAGGTCCTGGCTTTCTTCAAGCTTAGATTAAGCATTGACTTGAGTAGGCATTCAATCAATTATTCAGAAAATAAAAGTTGTTGGATTATGATCTTAGATAATAAATCAAAATGCATTTTTAAAATGCATTTTAATGCATTGTTGGCCCTGGATCAGTATTTTAGTACAAGAAATGAGACTGTTGCCTCTTTCCCAGTGGAGCTGTCATCTCATTGATATTGAGTTGTGTTTCCCAGCTGCAGACAGAGTAGGACTGACAAAATTCAAATATCATTGAATTTTCAAGTTCCATTAGAAAATAATAAGACTCAGAAAACCTCAAAGCCAATTTAACTTAAAATCTATAGATAATAAAAGCATTCAATACCTTCTTTCAATCTTTAAAGAAATGCCATTTAGTCATTAATATTTTAAATTAGCCCCCTCTCCCTGCTAAAGAAATCCCTGGGGTCCCTAAATGATGAATCTTACAAGATGATTCATGATAAATAATTCAAGTTGCTGCCCTTCTCTATACTTTTCTTCTTAAGAGGTATAACTTTAAGTTTGCAATATGAAAATATGAACCAAAATCAGTGAAGAATATAAAACTTGAACCTGGCTGGTTTTATGCTTCCTGTTTTATTCAGCCTTGTAAATCCATAGTGTGAAAATTATATTCTTTTTTGGTTAATTATATGTGAACAAGTGGCAATGAAAATACATATTCAATTCATTATGAGAGCATGATTTTAATTTCATGTACCGTTGTTTCAGAGGATTAACTTGGAATGGAAATACAACATGTTTTCAAGGAAAAATAGCAAAATTTCTGTTATAAGGAAATGGAAAGAAGAAAGATAAGGGTGGTGGTATTGATTTGTTTTAAACTTTTCAATTAATTTTCTTACAACAGAGATATCAGAACTCAGCAAACCTAACCAAATATATAAAATGAAAGAACACAATAAGTTCTTTCTTAAGGACTTTTTATTAATCAGACAAGCCAAAATAGGCAAATTAAAATTCCTGCTCAATACAAACCTCAATCTAAATGTGAGCATTCAGTTCAAAAAATTGATGAAATTGTCAACATAAACAAAATAGAAATAGTATTTTTATTTCTTCTCTCTTCGATCCTAGGGGTATAACAATGCATTTCTCTTTACCTTTCAGCAATGCACAGACAGTAGTTGTCAGCCTTAGCTTGTAATTTTCTCAATGTGTATTATTAGTACAGTATGAACATTTTTCATTTCACCTTTAGAATGTTTGTTTTTCTTTTTTTTTAATTAAAAAGTATTTAGGCAAATATAATTACAGAAATGATACATGAGAAAGACCTATTATTCTTTTCATAGCTCCCTATTCTTTCAATAAGAATTACTATTACAAAATGTATGTGGTATATTTTCATTGGACTCATTCCATTGTGTAAAATGCATTAGTTTGGATTTTTTCAGCACAGTTCTGAAATGGATTGAGAAACAGAATTTACACCTTTTTTTTCTCCAAGAGACTAAATGAGGAGGAACTGTCTTTGAAGTACCGCTGGAATTGTGACTACAATCCCACATTCTCATTCCAGATCTTCATTTTCCCTAATCCAGAGGGAGAGGGTGTGTGTGTTAGGATTTTGCTTTGGATCAGAGCAGCACCAAGACCCAGCTGGGATGTGTCAGCACATCAACGAATGTGGGTCAGCATCAGGCCTGGGAAAGGGCCCATGACCCCAGCATGTGTCTTCCACAACAGAGGAGCTCAAGTCTTCTAGCAATTGTTCATGTGGCCATTCCTCCACCCAACTTCATTCTAAGTATTCCTCAATAGGCAGAGTAGTTTTGGGTTACTGGAGAAGGCAGCAGTGAACTTTTCAGAGTCAAAGCATGACTGGGCTGTGTGGTCCCTGACCCCATGGACAGCACCTTGTCTGGTGTCAAGGCATTGTTCCAGAGCAGAATGGACCTGAGGCTCACAAAAATATTTCTTATTGTAGTGTTAAATTATTCAGCAGGCATCCATCACTTAATGGGAAAAGGATTAGCACAAAATGATAGTTCGGCAAACAATCTTACACTTAGTTTTCAAGTCTAAATTGGGTTCCACCACAATCATTTCTCCTCCTCAGTAAAGGAAGAGCAGAGAGAGATTTTAATGAGATTACTATTATGATCTTGCATAAAAACTAAAGCCTTGTCTCCTGCTTGCAGTTCAATGAACCAGAAGCATGAATTAATTGAACTATACTGCACATTTGCAATTAGTTTTGATTACTGGGAGAACCAAAACCAGATTCGTGCTCTTAACTTGGAATCTGGGGGGAAACAATATTCTAATAAAATACCACTAATCCTTTTTATTGAAGGCTGAGAGGTTCAAGGCCTTGTTTTCAGGGCTAATACCAAGACTGAAGTAACAAAATATATTTAAATTTTAAATTCCTGCTGGAGAGTGAAGGGTTAGTATTTTTACAGTGTCATCCTTATTGTTCTGAAAAAAAAGGTAGAAGAAAATTTTTTTTATTATCAAAACAATATATACTGAAATTAATGAGTCATCTGAAAGCTCATAAAATTAGTTGCCATAAACCAGATTAAATTTAATGCAGATTATGTATGTTTCCCGTTTTTATAGTTATGTGATTTATATTTTCTTTTCTTCTTTTATATTCCTTTTAAGTAATGTTTTTGCAAGGTTCTGAGCTAAAAGCTCTTCTATACTCATTTTTATTATCTTTTTCTATGAAGAACTGACAGATGCCTTAATAAGGAATGGACAGCTGGTTTATATACAAACAGGCACAATCAATTTAGGCTACAGTTTAAAAGTACATAAAACAGCTGTATCCTACTAATGAGTTTTAATAGTTTTGTATCTTGAACATCATGCCATTTGAAATATTGATAATTAAATGTGCATTTTGTTAATGAAATCTTCCCTTTGAATCATTAAAGCAAACAACTTGCACTGTGTAAAAACTTCTCAGACATGTTTGGAGAGCTGTTTAGCTTTGCTTGGGTTTCTAGTTTTTATGTATCTTTTTTTAAAGTTATTTTAGCTTTCAAAATATAAGTATTTAGTATTGATTTGTCTGAACAAAAATATATTTTTTCAGGTCTTTCACCATGTAGCAGTTGTTAGCCATTTTCCTTTCCAACATTGCCTTTGATTCCCAGAGATACACACAAAAAGTGCTAGAAAGGTAATAATAGGTTTTGAAATAGACAGAGAACATACTGGGGAGAGTTTGTTTGTTTGTTTGTTTGTTTGTTTGTTTGTTCTTTTTTCTCTAATAGAAATGTGATTGTATGAATAAGAAAATCTCTATGTTAGTCAAACAGAGGGGTATAGATTGGATACTACATTCAAAAGAATTTTTATTCTCTACATTGAAAGTTCTTCTGTAATGAACTCAGGTTCCAAAATTTTATATTATAGACAGAATGAGTGAGTCTGGTACCATCAGAGAGAAACACATTCAGCCTACATCTTGGCAGTATGTCACAAATATGGTTGCAGCAGGGATAAGAGATAGACTAGTTGGCACTGGACAGAAATTGTTGTGAGCTGGTGGCCACTGCCTTTTGGCAGAGACATTTCATGTTGTCACAGTAGCCTGAATTTTTGCTTGAAGGCTGAAAGAACTAATGTACCCATCATGGGTGTCACTGCTAAACAAACTAAAGCAAATTCAGATAGCCTAGGCATCCACACTCTGTACGAAGCAGAAACAAACACAGAAATTGTCTTTAACCACATTACCCCAACTGTATGAAAGCTGGTGTTCAGACCAGCTGTATTTCCTGACCATAGCCATTCCTTAATCCACTGGCAGAGACAAGCTGAGATTAATGCCCACTACACTTTCAGTGACACAAGTATAGCAAGCAATTTGCTTGCAGACCTTTGCCATCCCTCAGCTGTTTCAACCCTGTGTCCCTGTCTTTCCATATTGTCCATACTTTTTCCTTATACACACATCAATGTCCATATCTATGTCAATCCCCCCTTGCAGTGGCTTTTCTTTAGGCTTAGGAACCTTTTCCTCCTTTCTACCTCCTCCCCTCTTTGCAGGGATTTTCTCACTGCATATTTTCTCACCTTGGGACATCCAGCATTTGGGTCTCTACTTACCCTAGTTATGACAGCGTGACAAACAGCACAAGAGAATTTTGTTAGATCTAGTAATCACAGTTTAAAGTCTTTTCAAAAATAAATAAATTCTGTTTTATTATATTGTTTATTTCCACTGGATTTAAGATACAATACTTTCATAATTAATTTGGAAATGGATGAAATTAGTTATTTTAATTCCAAAATTAAGGAGGGTGGATGATTTAAAATGTTTGCTATATAAAAAAAATAAAATTTTATAAATGGGCTACTTCTTGGAAGCAAACAGTATATCGTGATTCTTAGAGTTCCTCATTAACTAGGAAACTAATGACTCTCAAATCACCAAAATTACTGTCAAATGGCAGTGCCACCTTCAGTATCATCATAAACTCAATTTTCTCTTCATTATCACCTGTTTACTGTTTTAAGTCCAGTTAGCTAGAGTAGAATATTTACTTAACATTTACTGTTCCAGATAAGATCATAATTACACTTCAGTTATAAATCTCCAATCATTCTTATAGATCATTCTTTGCTTTACACCAGTATCAGAGCATGCAAATTTGACTTCTTTGAAAGGAAACTGAGCCACATCTACAGCACACCTAATGAATTCCAGCCAGCAGGCCTCCAATCAATAAGACCAAAATATTTTCAGAAAGAATATCCCTAAAGTACACACATTATGGATGTCTGGTTGCACCATTTTGCTTTATGACATCATTTCTGCTCTACTGCATTGAGAATGAGTGTGGATGTAGGTGAACTCAGCCCAGATAAAAACTATGGCCTGGGGCATGGCTGTGAGCATGCTGAGGAATATGTTGAAGGAGAAATTTTGATCTATACTTAGAGGATTCAAGTAGCTGGGCTAAGTATGTATGTGACTATGTTTATTCAGTCAAAATCTGCCCCTACTTATCTCAGCATGTGGGCATAACATTTTCATCCCTAAGCTCTTATGAGCTGTTCTTGACAGGAAAGGATGTCTTCCTCCTTCCTTAGGTTAATACCTAAACAGCTTACCTAAACTTGTAAATTGGAAAATCCCTGAGAATTTCTTTGCTGATACAGAACACGGCATGGTAATCACTACTTGAGAGACAGAAATCATCGCTGTAAACTACACACCGATACATGAATTGCATTTATATTTTACATTAAGTAAAATTAGGTAGTACATTTAGTATGTACAGAGTACGGTAAAAGATACCACTAGTTTAGGACAGCCCCACCATGGCATCTGTCTGTGCAGGAACGTAGCTTTAACTAGCAAAACAGAACAAAAACAACTGCATCCTACATAAACAAGGCAGTGGGGGACATGAAAGTCTAAGGAAATAAGTTTCTAGGGAAATGAAAGGCTGATCTTCCTTAGGAAAAGGAGTACAGTGATTCAGGGAGAGAAAACCGTACTGAGTACCCAAGATCAGCTACACAGTACTGGATGCAAGAAACAATGGCTTTATGTTAAGCTATAGTTTTCTCTGCCTTCCAGGGTAGCCCCTTCTAGTTCCACAAGCAATGAATTATCATCCTTTATTTTTTTTCTTTCTCACAACTGACCACCTTATCAACTATCCCTCAGCTAATATTCTCTCAAATAACAGCCAACTTTTCTTCCAGGCAATGTTTCACTGTGTATTTAATTTGGAAAGATGTTCATTTTTCTCCTGCCTGAATAAGGGTTGTGCTTCAGCTGACTTGTCCGCTTTTTCCTCAGCTACAATAGACTTCTTGCCTGAATTTATATTATTCCTCCACAAAGATCTTGCCTTACTTCAAAGAAAACAGCAGAATTTCCTTATGTTGACACAGGTGGTAATAATGGTTGATATGGATGGCTAACTTTGATGAATTGTTAAATTTCACAAAAGATGTTGCCATTTTGTAATTGCCACATTTCTTCATGACTCATAAATGATCACATAATTGTCTGGTACTAGTTATGAAAACAGACCCAACTGAGCTATTAACAGCAGTTTAACTCTCATTGGCTTAAAAGTTTTAAATGTATCAGATGGGGCAGGAAGGCAGAGGGACCAGCATGACGTCTAGAAATAGAAGTTTCAAAATTATTTTTTTTTCCACCAACACATGCCCATGATTATCAAGAAACTAAAGCAGTTAGGCTTTGAAAGACCTCCTTTTAGTATCCAACAGAATACATTTACTTAAATCTCTAGGTTGTTCCACTAATGACATTCTGTATAAAAAATTAATTCCTTTAGATGTAAATTTTAATGAGAGAAGAAAAGTTTTCTAATAAATCATCAATTGTACCTTAACATCGAAGAGAAAAATCAGAAGAAGAGTAGGAAAGGTATATATAATATTTTCCTTTTTCCTTGCATTCTCTTAAGGTTTCTTATAATTAGGATTTTGGAGGTAAAGTTTCTTTGTGTCAGACACACTTGGTCATTGAATGTGCGATTTGACAAGGTGTGAAGCGTGCCAGTTAACACGTGCTAGATTATAAATAATTGTGTGATATCCATCAAATAACAGCTCCTCGGGAGGAGCTTCTAGGCTGTGTATCCATTATTACCAAAACCACCTCTGTGTAGTTCAAAACCCTGAAGAATGAGTTTGAAGAATCTATTGCTATTACCTTATTGGCCAGCCGTGCAAAGCTCCTTATGTGACGTCAACTCGGAGTAACAGGGAGCTTAACTTTTGGAGGTACCCAACTCTTTCCAGGCATTGAAGCAGGCCAATGAACTGCCCTTCAGTGGTACTTGACTCTCTGGTTTGTTAGTCTTTTCCTTCTACTCTGCATGGAACACTCTGGCCTTTTTGGCCTTAGATATCCAGCGCAGCATTCTATTTGTGGCAATGGGAAATGAAGCTTTTTATCTGTGTACCATAGCTAAGAGTCTTATGCTGAAGCCAAAAGTAATCCACTGGATATAGTTTAGAACAGTTATACGTTGGAAATGTGAATTAGAAAGTTGATTTGAGCAAAGTTTAATGGATTTCTAAATGTATGTTATGTTAAATACTGTAGCTGATATGTGAGTTAATTTTATAGCTGGCATTTAATGAATAGAAGAAAGCATAGATTTGTCATCAGTGGAATGAAAACTTTCATAGACTACTGAAACAGCAACTAAAGATAGGCTTCTGATTTTATTGAAACACATCTGTTTGCTTTAGGTCTGACAACAGTTAAAATTTTTGAAAAATTACTGCCTGCTGAGAAGTGGGTGAAAACCATCCTTTTTCAAACAGATTACCATATTCTTTCCAGCACCAACAAACTGAGAAAACTGCATTATACAACTTCTTTAATCTCCAAGAGATGCAACCTCTGAATCCAGCTTAATAAAAGCCTATTAACACAAAATGTCATATTGCATTATGCAATCAATGTGGGACGGTATTAACATAGGGACACCTTATAGAGATTCTTTCAGAGGCCGTAAGCAAAATTTCTGCATCTAATTGGCTACTCAAATAGAATTTTAAAAAGATTCAATTTGCTTTTAAAATTAACACTGTTAGATGAAAGAACATTGAATAGGCTGCAAGCGTGTCAATAACACAAGGTAAAGCAATATAGCTAGGGGATACCTTCAATTACATTTTCTTTATGACATCCAAGAGAATTTATCTGCTATAAATTACAAAATATCAACTCTGTGCCAGCTCAAACTCACGTAAGAGTCTTCTAAGCGAAGGAGAAAACCCAGTTTTCCATGTCAAATCTGGCAAATAAATATTAAGAACCGGCCAATCATAATATTTAGAGACAAGAATATCAATAGTACACAGATATTCCATAATAAATAGAGTTTTGTAGCAAATGATGTGTCTGAGTTTCAGTGACAATTTTACAGAAACATTTTTATTGGTTTAGTTTTGAAGAGGCTAAAAGCATCTTTGTAGCTTCATCTACATAATCAACCTGTGATGGCAAGTTTACACAATGTAAGAATATTAAACTTGTTTGCTCTAATTGTTGAAGTGAGGGGGTAGTGACTTGCAAACATAAGCATTCTTTCTTTCATTCCTAGCTTTTCTACGAAACAAGACAGTATCTTCTGGTGGTAATTGCCTTGTTTGTAAAGCAGAAGAAAGAGATGCAGCTGCAGAGAACTCTACAGGGTCTCTATCTTCCAGGTAAACCTAATGTGGAAACCAATTGCATTTTCAGAGATTATAGAGTACTGTAAAGGGTATTGTGGAAACAGGGCTGCAGTGACTTTAGACCATAAGAGGTACTTAAAACAGAGTAATAAGAGAGAGTCTCAAGATATAGTAAAGCAAACAGCTGGAGGCAACGGGAATACATTTAAGTCCTCAAAGTAAATCAAGTACTCAGCTTCTATTACCATAGGCACCTGAAGATCTAGGCAAAACTGACTTCTCTACAGATCAGAAAGCAATGGTTAAGTTTTCTTTCTTTCCATCTGCATTTTGGAATGATTAGGAGATTAGCTGTGCACTTAGTGTTCAGCTACTGACGTGATAGAAGCACTACTATCTGCTGCTTTTCCTGTAATATGCCCATCAGTGGACATATCATTGTGTGTTAGAGCAGGTAATCTCTGGTTTGTGGGTATATTTGTGGTTTAATTTGGTTTCTCTTCTGTGTCTGCAAAGTGTCTGCAGTGGTGCCTTGATCCTGGACTGGAAAAAACATGCTAGCATATTCCTCATGTAAAAAACTGGGCCTGTTAAAGTTTAAAGGTGTTTGCTTTTTCTGAGGAACCCCAGAGTGTGGCATTCAGCCTGTGAAGGCTTCAATGAACTCTGAATTTACACTGAAAAAGTGAATTGACTTATCTTTGGCTGTTTTGAATTTTTCTCAGCCTGAATTTCAAGTGAGAGGATCCTTAGTTATTCTTGATGCAGGGAGACAGAGTTTCAATGACTCTGAAGGGCAAACAGGTGAGGAAAGCCCCATAAGTTTTCTGTCACACATTAAGGATGCACATCATTGCCCCAAAAAATGGAGCATTAGGTAAGAGCACTGTGATGACTGGTCCCTGTAGGTCTAACTTTATTGATATTAGCTGATTGCTTTACAGAACTTAGAGTTCAATAACTGACCACTTACTTCCAGTTCTTTTCACCTCAGTTTCTTCATTGTCATCTTGTCTTATCAAGTCTTTTGATTTCTTTTAACAGCTAAATTTTTGTGCCTTTTATTTATATCTAATCCAGGGATGACTTTGAACATCAGTAGAGAAAACATCACACTCTGGAAAATGGAACGGAAAATTCTTTTTTCAGAACTTTACAGAGAAATTGTCTGAAGAGATTTCTCATTTATTTTTTAGAGCTGTGAACTCAGTCAGAATAAAAGCTCCAGTGAGCTTCTAAAACTTTTCAGGATAGTATTTTATACTGTTACCACTGGTATCAATGAGAATGACTGGGAGATGGGCAGTTGAAAACAAAGAACTGTCAAAGTATTTTAGAATCAATGTATGTTCATCATAAAAATTTATAGACGATATGAATATTTTTATCAATGTTTATTAACTACATTGTAAATTTCTAAGAACAATTTTTACTTCTATTTTAATGGACACTCTGAAATGTTTTTTGCAATTATACACATAGATTACTCTTAGCAGATTAATTCAAGTTGTGTTTCACATTTATATTAATGAGTTAACATGAAGAGCCTTGGCCATATATACATTATTATATACATTTATTGCTCAATTATATTCCACACAACTTTTAGTATGCACTTTTTAAGACACGATTAAAAATTCTTTGTTTTCTGATTGCATATGAATGGGTTTAATAGAAAAAATGTTAGAAGTATTGAAATTAATGCCTAAATTGTTACTGATTTTCATAGCATACGATTTAATTTGCTTTATATGAAATATTTCATTTAGCTCTGCTATTTACAATGCCATATGTAATATTTAAGAAGAAATGTTTTCATTTCAACATCAGATAGAAACCCCTACTGCTACTAACACTTGGGAGAAATAATGAAATGCAAATAAACTTAGAGAAAGATAAAATGAACAAAATCCTCAACTATTGGATATTTCAGAAAAAGAATGCTTCATATTTACATTTCCAATCAAATGTATGACTCCTTAAGACCATTTTCAATGTTTTCCTTTTTTTATACAAGAAAATTATCTTTAATTAAACATTTTATTATTATTCTCTGTCTGAATTTTTTTTTTACTTAGCATTTAGAAAACTTTAATTTCCACATGTTTCTGGCTGAATGTCTGCAACATTTGATAGGCACAGATGTCTATCTTTGAACCAGCTAGTTCCCCCTTGCATTTTTAAGAATGTGTAAAAGGTGTTCAGAGGCATTCACGTAAGAAGTTATTTTGGAAGGTCTTAAGTCTGTATCATCTGCCAACTTGTTTAGAGTTGTATTATCAAGAAGAGAGGTTCAGTGACACTTTGGACATATTCCATTATCCTTTTAATGTCAGGCTAACGTTAGAAACAGAAATACATTTGCCAAATGTCTTTCAAGTTACATTTATCTGCCTTTACATCTTTTCCTAGGAAGCATTTTTGCAAAAGTAAAACTATTTTCTTCCTTCAATAAGTCACTCTTAACTGCAGAAAGAGGGTGTAGAAAGAGATTATAACAAGGAAAATGAGCTGAAAACTCAACTTTCTCTAAAGGTTTTTTTCACCTGATTTTATCAGCCACAAGAAGCAGCCAAAGAGTTGTAAATTCTCTCTTCTTCCTTGAAGCAGGACCAGGACTTACATATAAATCCACAGTCTGGTAAATCTGAGAGTGAAAATATTTTCATCTAAGATATAACCTCTATTTCTGCTATACAAATTTTATTCTATGATTTTAGATACATAATTGTGTGCCCCTTAAAAATGATTACTGCCTTATAAGAATAACATCCCTGTGTGTTTTTAGGCTTTTTTCTTTACCTTTCACTTAGGAAAATACATGGCTGTTTCATTTATGGCTGAACTATGTGAGTGGGACTGTTAACCTTGATGGTCAATGATTGCCATGATTTGCAATATTCATATGTCTTAAAGCATATTTGAATTTTTAAGGCTGGTGTTCTCTTAACTAATTTGTCATCCTCACTATACTTATTATCATTACTTACATAGAGATCTTGCCTACAAAATATTTTAGGTAATGTTACACAGCGAAGAGTTTGTGTTAATAAAGTTGTAGTCATAACAGAGCTACATACTCATAATTTTGGCTCTTGCTGCTCCCTCGCAGACACTTCTCAGATTTTAATTTGTCTGTAAAATCCACTATCTAGTCGAAAAGACATCTCTTTTATTTTCTGAAGGTTTTCCTGGGCATCCGCAATTTCCTGAAAATTTTGTCTGTTCCCACTACTGAGGTACTCTGGGGACAAAATTTCTCTACAGCCAGAAACCTGTGCTTTCTTTAGGCATAACTAATGGCTGATGGCTTACCAGGAAAAATGTTGTTTCTAAGATCATTAATAATTCCAAAAGGTGAGCATGCAGAGGAAATTCAATTCACTGTTGTTTGCACAGGTAGTGAGAATGAGCACTCAGTATAGTTGTCAGCAGTCAGATCAGACAGTCTTGTTGCTCATGACAGTGCCATTTAATTGCTCCCCATCAGGCTCTGAATCTCATCTGGACATCTGAAGGATGTAAGAATCAATTTAGAGCAGGGCAACAAAATATATCCTTAGCAGTGATGGTGGGATGACACAAGCTTGTTTTAATGGGGGGAGTGAATTGACAACATTCAAACTTGCTCCAGTCCTGCCTTTATTCTGCCATGAAATTGTCTAATCTTCAGGATTAATTTGTCTAATCAGCTGATCCTAAAGAAAAAATCCTGCTGTCACTGCCAAACAATGCTGTCAGGTCACCAAAGGTGAAGGGACAACTTTACATTCCTGTTCCATATGTTAGCTGAAAAAGAATAATCTTGTTGTTAACTTCATTCTCTGACATAATTTTTTTTTTGGCAGAACAAAGGTGTTCTATGGCTTTAAATGGTTTAAATGGACCTTGTAGAAACAGTGCCAAGAATTTTTCATAAGAGGGAAATGGGTGAAATTACTATCTATCTTCCTACAGAGATGGACAAAGAAGCAAAGTTGATAGTCCTGAGGGATCAGTACTTTATCTCATATAAGCAGAAGGAGCTTTCTAAGGATTAAGAAACCTCAAAGCCTCTGAGAGTCTCAACTGAAATGAGAGTAAATACTTTGTCACCTAAGTTTCTGACACAGTAAGTGATAGCTAGAGTGAACTGATGGGCTGGGAACACAGGTGTTCCATAGCCTTGTAGCTGACTGTGGATTGTTTACTAAGTAAAAATTTAAATCCTTACATTTAGTTTCAATAATTCAGTTGTTTCCAGTCAGAAAGCTAATCTACCCAAAATTCACACAGGGGTGGAACTGCCATTAGGAGAACCATATTGTATTTTAAGAACACCATTAGACTTTATGCAATTTTGATTGAACTGTTATCACAGATCATCTGTTTTCTTGCCATCCAGACATTATGCATAACTTCAATTTATGCTGAAGAGTGTAAAGATCTCTACTAGATATTCATAGTCTATAAGCTATTTAAGAGTAATATAAGTAATATTTTTCATCAAGCAATTTCCTGAAAACTGTCACATAGAACTGGTTTTTATATTTCCATTGCAGCAGTGTTCGAAACATTTGTGATGACAATATCTTAGAAATTATTAAACATTGCCAGAAGTTGTATTAGTGATAATTCAACTTGCATTACAATGCTTTGTTGCTTAGAAAAATCATTGTAATTTAGCTTCTTAAAGGATCTTTTTCTGAATTATTGCAGCAACAAAATGATAGGCAGAGATGCTGAATTTTGAAAAGGACAGTCTGCCTAATAACTAATTCCTCTTCTAAAACTGCAGATATTGATGTTTCTACTTTATAATAGCTAATTAACTATCAGTATTTGAGACTGAAATGTTAGCAAGGATTCCTAGATGTATTTATAGTAGAAGTAGCTTTCCAGAAATAGTAATTTATTGCTGTTTTTAATTCTGTGTCAATTCTCTGAAGCAACATTCTGCCAGGCATCCTGGTCACCACAAATGCTGAGGACATCCAGAAGAGGTTTGTATCCTGTCTTGACCCCCAAAAATTTAGTACTGCAGCTGTGCACACACTGCTCTGATCTCGTGAGGTTTTCTCATGACACTGAGGAGTCACTGTGGGGTCACTTGGACTGTCTTTTGCTACAGGTGTTGACAAGAAGTTGAATCAATTATGAAGGAAAATGAGCTATAACTTAGGTGAACATAGCTTATGCTAAGTGATCATAATTTATTTTCAGCCCTGTCTTCATGAAGTCTGTGTCCCTTTTAAGCACAAGTATAGATGATATATCCATATCTCAATTCTCAGTATATTCAAGTAATAACACTGTCTCAATTCACAGTATATTGAAGTCTATGGAATAAATTAAAATTGAAAGGATGACCAGAATAAACTAATTTAAAATAATTTAATCAAATGAGTAGATTTTTCTGTACTCAAATAGAACTCTTCAATTTCAAATACCTCAAAGTTTTATTTCAAAATAACTTAAGACTTTCAGAAGAAAAAATAAATTCTTTTGAGGGAAGTGTTGTGAAAAATCTAGAACAGAAAAATACTTCAGTGTGTCTCACAAGAGCAGTGTAGAGGGGCAGAATGACCTTCCTTGACCTGCTGACCAGACCTTTGGTGATGCAGCCCAAGCATGGTTGACTTTCTAGCATGCAAGAGCACATTGCTGAGTATGTTGGGCTTTTTGTCCACAAACAGCCCCAAATCACTTTCCCCAGGGCTTGTCTCGATCTATTCCCCTCCCAGCCACACTTGGGATTGGGATTGCCCCAGCCCAGGCACAGGACCTTGCACTTGGCCTTGCTGGTCTTCATGAGGTTTGCATGTCTCAAACCTGCCAAGGTCCCTCTGGGTGTCCTCCCTTCCCTCAGCCACACCACACAGGCTGGTGCCCTTGGCAAACTTGCTGAGGGTCTCTTGGAACGGGTCAAAAAAGCCTGTCCATGTAGCCAGCACCTGTAGGGTTAACAGGAATAGATTACCTGCTGTTCACAGTGCTGTAACAAGTGAATAAAATGTTACTAAGGTAAATAATGTCTTAGTCTGAAGTCTTAGTTAATATTTAAGATGATAACACAGGAAATTATCAAATTATTTTGTAACTATATTTGCTTTAAAAAAATATATATTTTAAATATTTTTATATTTGTATATTTCTCTATATAAAAAATAAAATTAGTCAATTATAAAATGCCAGATGATTGTAAAAATTGATTCTGTTTCTTATATGTGTGTTGTCGTCTGCTTAGTAGGTTTTGAAAAATGGAATCCACTTCCAATTTTCTTAAACCTGTTGGATAATAGGAAGACATGAACTGATGTGCAAGGGCTGTGCTAAATATACTAGATCTTGCATTTCTATAGATAACTGGGTCGATGACTGAATTCTGTTGCTTGCAATACACATTTCTATAAAACATTTACTGCTGCAGAAATAGAATATGTATAGTGGAAATACATAGTTGAAACATATGTGCACATATTATCTACAGATGGAGCCATTATGAAAATATCATAGCACAGATTAATCTTTCAAAAGTTTTTCTGTATATCAAAATGTTTATCTTTATATTCTTAATGTAACAAACAAGTTATACCTTGGAAGGAGATACATTAGATGTATGTGAAATGCAAATTGCTCATAGTCTAAATATAGCATGGGTTCTTATAGACAGTGAAAATTATTACAAATATTGCCTCTAAAGTACTCTATAAGAGTATAATTTAGAGTAATTCCAATGATATTTTTTCTTCCTTTTTATTTAACTTCAGACAATTAGGAGTAGAAATCAGACAGTTCTAGAGGTAAAATTTATGCCTTAGGAAGCTTGAAAAATAAGTGATTGTGCTCTCTCAAACCACTCATAACCCAAGGCCAGCCACAGATGATGCCAAAATGCACTCATGATAAAATCACATCATAATGTGATCTCTGCTTTTACTTTTATCATTATATTATTGATCTTTAATCATTATATGAATAACTGGCAATGAGAGAGCACACATTTTAATTATGATTTCAAATTTGTTTCCCATTAAGATGAACCAAAGAATCATTCCTTCCAAGGCTTTAGCTAGGCTGTAGTGAAAAAGCAGAATCATTTTATGCTTATTTTATATATTACAGTTGATTTTTTTTAGCATCATAAGGATCAGAAGTGTAAATTATTTCCCATGAATCTTGAACCTGCAGGAATAATTCTTCTGGCCAGATGAATCATCTGTTGACTCATCTGTTCCTGTGGGACAAACACAAGCCTTGGTACACAAAAGAAGTTAATACTCAAATTTCTGTTGTGGAACATGTCTCACTTTTGTAAGGAAGTAACAACCAGAACATTTTGCAGAAGTCTCACAATTAGACTGAGTAAGTGACCATTGCTGTAATTTGACATTTAAACTGTTTTGATAGTAGGAAGGAGACATAGGCTTCGGTTCCTGTTGTAAAGATTACTATAATATTTAGTCAACATTTATTTAATGTTTCTTCCTGCATAAATATGTTAATTTATATCATGATACCTGTGTTGTTTTTCTGGCACTGCTATTCTTTAACTCATTAAGACAAAGTGAAACATATTCCTTTGAACAGAATGAGGAAGCTTCTGTTTCTTCCTTTATGACAATCAAAATATCCCAGAGCTTGAAACACATAGCCTTGGATCATGTGTAACAAAATGCAAACTATATCTGACAGATTACAGAAAATCAACAAGTGAGCATTTAAATTACATTAAAAAAAAAAAAAAAGAAATCTAACCTAAGGTAGTACTTATTGCTAGACCTGAGAAGGAGCTGTGAGAACAAGGCTAATAAAATTTTTAATTCCAGCTTCTCTCAGATGAAGATGTTAAGTTCCCTTCTCAGACCTTCCTCCTCAGAAGATTCTGAAGGATCTCAGTCTTTTGAGAAAAAAAAAAGCTGCTATTTCTCATCGACCTTAAGAAGACAAAATCATCATCACACTATTTTTATGCCAGATTACACAGTTGCTAAACTAGGACAACTTTGAAGAACATTGAATTTGCATGGATGTACTATAGCAATCTAAACCTAGAAAGAAGAAAATTTACCCAAAATGCCAGATTTTCTTCTGTTGTTGTTAATTTTCTGTTATGTTTTTACTCACTTCCATGGTTTTAATATTTTCTGCAAAATTTTAAAAAGAAAATTGTATAAGGATATATATTCTCAATTGGCTTTGGTGTCAGTGCGTTCTGCAAAATTGCTTCAATTTGTGGTTGAGACTCTGGAAGCAAATGCATGCGTGAAATCACCAAGTTTTTAATGTGTGACAGTTCCCAATACCTTATGTATCATCTGTGTGGAGCATGGCAATAGAGGAAATTCAGAGGCTGGAAGCAGTAGCAGTCAGGCAATGAGCAGGACATCTCTTCAGAGCATCACATTGCCCAGGACAAGAGAGTCACAACCAAGAAAATACCCATTATGTCTTCTGGATTGGTGGAATTGTAATAATTTTTTTTTACTTTTGTAACTTTGCTTGTCTTCCAAAATGACATGGTGAAGGTATAACTTCTTTCTGCTCATCCCTAAGTGGCTACTGCAGCTCTACAATGGAGAGAGGTCTGAGATTAACAGGAAAAAGTACTTTTAGAAATGCAAACAGTAATTTAAATTCACATATCACTTTCATCCTTATAACAAATAACTGTAATAACATGTATTCAATATATTTTGCTAGGATTTACTTTCCTGATTGCATTTGTATGTTTAGCTTGTCAAAATACTGCAGGAGCCAGTTTGCATGTGAACTTGAGTCAACACAAGAAGAAATTTACATGGAAGTGAAGCTTAAACTGCTGGAATTTGGTCAAGTTTGAGAAGAAGCTGTGAGCCCTGGAGTCTGAATTCTTGGATAGGACAGTGCTCTAAGATTCTGTGGATCGTGTTCAATGGTGAACATGGACAAAACGTGCTTGATGTGGAATATATCTAGCTCTGTCAAAATAGATTGATGTCAAAATAGAAAGAAATTCTAATGTAAATGGAAGCAGAACTGCAGCAATGTCAAAACATCAATGCTTATGTGGGTGAAGAACCTGCCAAATTAGGCAGCAGCTGAAAAAATCACTTTAAAGATGTTTCATGGACATAGCATCAAAAATGTCTTTTAGTCTGATGTCAGGACTTATTGTGAATATAAAATAATCTTTTCTCCTGTGTGTAGATTTGGTGTAGCAGAACTCCCCCAAACTCCACCAAACCTAAGCCAAGGTTTTGTTTACAGTTGACCAAGATGATTTGGGCAGCTCAGCTCTTCTAACATGGAAGCTGAAACTAAGGATATTCAATCTGAGAAAAAAAACCCCCAAAACCACCCTATAAAAAATACTATTAGATTTATTTTTAGGTCTAAGACCCATAGCAGAGGTGTTTTTATCGTACTTGTCAGTGTACAATAGGAAAACATCTGTAGAGAGTAAAGCATAAGCAGTAAGCTGCAGAAACTTTCAGGCTCTTCAGTTTGAAGGACTACAAAAGAAACTTGAATGCCATATAACCTTCCTGTTTTCCAAAGTATTGAACATTTCATAAAAGGATGACTGCTCTTAAGGAAAAAGGATTACAAAACCAATGAGGTACTATGACAAAAATCTATATAATATACTTGTGAAAGTGCAGCTCATTATGGAGTATGACAGATAATTCTTCAGTAAAAAGGCATTGCTGTATAGGCTGTAAAGATGTATGGATTGTATAGACCAAATTTAATGTGAGATGAATCCTTCCAATAAAGTCTCTGCATTGCTTTCTTCTGTGTAAAGTTCTGTAACAAGAAGGTATCAATGCAAGGTTGTTTACATGGGTGTGGTTTTAAATGCTGAATTTTGTACATTACATGAAACATTTAATTCCCTCCCCATCCTGATTGCTTGAAGAAAACCTCTACCTGTCTTTCTTAGCAAATAGTTTATCAGGTTAAGTTTATTTAAAACTTAAACATTATGTATCTCCATCTTTGAGAGGAATTTATGAAAGAATGAGAAAATTATGTAAGAGGAAATTTCAGAGTAGCAGAAATAGAGACCAGTAAGTGCATAGCATATTTTATGAAACATTCAAATAATGTCACTGTTTTCCATTTGGGTTATCTTTTTTATTCTTTATATATATGTATTCTATATGCTCAGAACTTAGGCTTGAACCATAAACTACAGTTTATATAAACTAGGCTGAAGTGTAAATGCTAAATTTTACTGAAATTTGTCGGCTAAATATTTTAAAGTGCACACTATTTAGTGTAGTACACTTAGGAAGCTAAAGAATTTATACAGGATTAATGAACTCCATTAACTATAACTAAATTAGCTGCAGCTATTTCAGTGGTAAATATAATATCAAACCCAATTTTTGTTTGCTATTGGAAAGAAGATATTGAGTTTCTTGTGAAATAGAACTCATAAAAAAGTAGCTCAATAGAACATTTAGCAAAGTTCTCAGATAAACAAATAGAAAACTCTAAGCAAAGTAATGAAATTATGTTTTATGAATCTTCTGAAATAAGTGGAAAAACAAACAGAGGTTAATCAGTCTAGGAATGCTATAAGCAGGTTTCTACTGTTTGGAGGCTTCAGGTTTTTCTCACATTGCAGTTACAGGAAGAAAACTACTTTTAGTGGCTTTCTGCAAGTCTAATCTACCAATACATAAATGTCTCTATATCAGTTTCATCAATCATGGTGCAACACAAAATAACAGCATTTAAACTATAAAACAGCATGCTGCAAAAACTTTTTCCCCGGAAAGTGAAACAATTTCTTGAAATATTTCTCCTGGATTCAAGATCGTAAATTAACCAGACATGTACTCGTGCTGTCTGCTGGTTAATCATAAAGTTTATTCCCTAGATTTTGGCAATTATAATTTATTCTGTAGTGCAAAAAGGCGTTTTCTTCTGGAGTGTTTCAGACATTTAGAAGAACATCTGTTTTACTATGAATGCACATAAAACTGAAGTGTAAAGAATATATTAAATAAATGAAATGAATCAGAAATATAAACAACAAGAAAATATAGGAAAACTGTCATTTATTAATTTTCATGTTACTTGCCAGGACAAAAGCAACACTCTCAAGAACATTTGTGAAGATACATAAAAGAACAGAATAACTTCATTCATTTTCCAGGAATGTATTTTTTGAATACTCGTTTTTCAATCTCTCTGAAAAGAAATCATAAACACAACTGTCAGATTCACCCAAGGAATAATACCTTTTTTTTTTTCTCTTCATTTTCTATTTTCAACTTACACCAAATTACCCAGTCCTTTTCCCTGGGGCCATTTCCCACACAGGAGCCCTACTGACATTTATGAAGTTCAATACACTGAATAAATAACAGAGGCTGATATGGACTGACCATAAAGTCCCATTCCCCACCCATCCTGCCAGTCATGGGCCAGGTAGAAAGTAGAAAAGTCAGGAATGAAGGAGTGAAGTCCAGCCTGGGTAGTAGGGAGGGGTGGAGTGAAGGTGTTTTTCTGTTTCTCACCATCCTACTTTGTTTTTGTTTGGCAATAAGTTACACGAATTGCCCCCAGCTGAGTGTGCTTTTCTCTCGACAGTAACTGATAGGTGATCTCCCTGTCTTTATCTTGACCTACAGGCTTTTTCATCTTATATTTTTGCTTTGTTCTGTTGAGGAGGAGAGAGAGAGCAGCTGAGTGGGCATCTGACAGCCAACCAAGCTTAACTCAGCACTAAAACAAAGGACAATTCTCAGATAGAGAAGATGCAGACGTGCAAGAGGATCTGCTAACAGGGAGAAGGCTCCCAGACAGCTGAAGAGCACATGAGGGCAAAATGCCAATGGTCCTAATGATATAGCCAAAGGAAATGCAATGGGAGACACATGGATTTATGCTTTGAGGCAGGCTGGAAGAAAGAAATTGAAAGCGGTGTTGCTGTTGGAGGAAATAATCCAACACTTAAGGCAGGGCCCCTTTTTAATCACCATCTGTGTTCCCTGTTTCCCCATTAGCTGCATCTTGGAAACTTGTGTGGCTCCCCCAGCCTTACTACTTCCCCAAACTCCACTATCCTCAATCTCAAACCGGTCCCAGATTCCTTCTAACCTTGCTTCCCTCATCTTCCTCCATGAGTATTACTCCTTCTGCAAAATTTCTTGTTATCTACTCCAGAGATACTATACTCCAGCTTCAGCTATTTTGATCTCATACCTTGAGGCAGGGAGGGTTAATTCAATTTTGAATTGCTGCTGCCAACCTTTAATTTCTTAGTAGTGCAGTGCATACAGCTCATTCTGAGATTCCTTAAAACAGTATTGTACTTTAAAATCTTATTGAACTTGCAGAAAATATTAATAGGCTACAATAACCAGTGCTCTATCCTTAACTGCTGCAGAGCAGCCTTGTCCATGTTTCCTGATAAAATGTGACTATGTTATTACAAAAAACACAATTGCTGGAGTTGTATGGTATAAATCAGTCAATCATGAGCATAAATATCTGAATTATCCTACAAGTGCAATTTTTCAATTTGTAATGTGAGATATTCTATTGTTCCTTCTCAGTCCTGTAAATGATTTATGCCATTCTGCAGAGCCATAAGAGATCAGATGTGCCTTGGCACTCTCCTGTCTTAGTAGGCATCATCCTGTACATACCAATGTTGGTAATGCAGCAAACACATTTTCACTATGTGCAGAACTGATGCAGTCTGGAATTCACAAATCTTTTCCAGGAAATTATCTGGGTCATACAGTCAAGTTGTGCTTTAGATGATGTGTAACTACTACAGAATACTATTTATGGTTTTGTGCTCTTGCTACTATATTTCAAGACAGCAGGCAAATATTCCCATTAATTCCTCCTAAGGGAGATGAACACAAAGGAAAATTTAAAATGAAAGAGTGAACTGTTGTGTTTGACTCTGAAAAGTTGTGTGTGAGTAATAGTTTTTGGAGGCACATGGAATGCTGGTTTCTTACGTAAGGAGGGATTTGCCCTTGTTAAGGGATCAGTGATAATAATGAAACCCTGTTTTTCTGATGAGTTCAAGGAGCTATATTTTAACAAAATCCAGATTTTCCTCTATGTATAAACATGGGTGTGTTGTGTACTAAACACAATTAACTGAGATATTAATTAGAGGAATGACTAATGTTAATTTCTATGTCCCTATCAAGCTTAAGTGCTGAGAACATTTTCTCACTCATTCTGAACCACTAAACAGGATTTAAAACGCAGCTTCAGCCATTAGTTTTGGGCAATTCCAAGCCATCAAAAGTATTTTTCCATTCATAGTAGGGGAACAAATCCTTAATGGAAAAATAAAAAAATAGGAAAACTAAAAGTTTTATGATGTCATTGTTTTTGATTATCATATGTCAGTCAACAAAAAAATAATTCTCATTGGTATATATATAAAGTTAGAGACAGAGTAATAGAAGGTAGATTTTTCTCCAGAGGTGCCAGTACAGTCTGCTCTCAGACTGTATCTTGCATGTTGTTGCTACTAAAACGTGTCTTCTGGAGTTAAAAATCATAAAGAAACAAATACAAAATAGCATATTAACATGCTATAGCACATGTTAATAGAAAGTATGTTCATGTCTCTATGCTTTTAATTTGTGTCATAACTATCTTTTGACTTAATATTATTCTTTTCTTCTACAGGGATGTTAATCATCTATATATCTTGTACTAACCACTGTTCTGACAGACGGGAGAGGGAATTAAATTAGTTTTAAGAAATTTCCTGCCTTATTAATTTTACCAATGGAAGAGCATTCCCTCTGTCAGATTCTTCTCAGTTAATAGCCTCTTCTCTTCACCAGTCTAAGCCTGAAGATTCTGACTTAATTAATAATTCGTGATTCCAAAGTTTTCCTGATAGATTTGGGGTCCCAGACCACCGGCCTAGGGCAGCTTTGCTAGTGTGAGTAGTTACTTCCCCTCATCCCCAGCACCTTGATCTCTGCCTCCCTTACATTCATCCTGGCTCCTTCACTCTTAGCTGGGGATATTCCAGGGGAAAGGTGGGTTAGAATCTAACTTCTCTCAGTGGGGTAAGTAATGAAATCTTGGCACAAGGCAACAGCCTCAGGTTTCAGCTGATCTCCTTCTGCAGACAGGCCCAGCTGGAGGTGAACCTGCCCTTGGCTGGGGTCTGCCAGCAGCCAGGCTGCCTCCCCAGCAGTCAGCCTGCTCCTTGTAGGAGTCACCTCCAGTGGGCATTGACTTCAGGGTCACTGGTGTGACACTGAAAATTATCTCAAACCTGGGGAAAGGATCAGCAAATAGAATAGAAGGTGAGTTACATTCTAGACTGATTTTCCTCATTCTCAGAGAGAGGCTGCTACCTTTGTCTCCTGGACCAGGTGGTGGCAGTGATTTCCTCAGATGACCTCTTTCAGATTCTTGTTATAAATCATGTTGGAGTTTTTTCACATAAATTCTAAAGAAACTAAGCAAATGTTATTACCTTAGTTTTTAAAAGCATTGCATTTCTCCACAGCAAACCATTTGAGTAATTTTTCAAAATTGTTTGAGTTTTACTCAAATGAGAGCTTTAATTTAAAGAGGTTGCTTCAGGCACAGGAAATTAATATAATCACTGTTTAGACCTTTAAGTTACACCTTCACAGAAAGCTATCAGTTTTACAAGGCTGAAAAGATTGTGCTGTTGTCAGATTAAATTAACTCTAAATTTAAATTCACAATAGTCTCTGATTAAAAAAAAAACAATCCTTAGTAGGGATATATCAAAATAGCCCCAAGATTGCAATTGTCTGGAAATTGCAGAACTCACAGTCCTAAATTGTACTTTAACAAAACAATTGAAAAGAAAACACTACCCACATTTATTTTTGTAGGTATTTCTTTGGGATTATCAAGTAGAAGTAGTCTTGGAATAATTTTAGAAGCAATTCAGCCTAGAACTTTGCTGCACACATATTTTCTCTCGTTTCCCACTCTAAAGGATGCAAGGAAAATAAGAAAATAACTTCTTTTTGAGCTGAGGATCATAAGGGCATGTAACAAATGATGCTCCTCGCATCTCACAGCAGTACCTAAGACAGACTATCCTCTTCCTCACTTATAATTTTCTCTGATGGTTCAGCACTTTACTTTGGCAAAGTGCTGTTGCCAGCATTGAATGATAATATCCTTCATCAATGGAGAGGGCAATAGCAACAAAAACGGTACAAGTTTGAAGGTTTTGGAAGACAAATACATAGTTTTTAACCTGGAACATGCTTGAGAGGGTTCAGAAATCTGGTTTCTTAGAATTCATTGCCAGGTTGGAACAGAGTAGCAAGGAACTACATCCTGAGTTATCTCTTAGTGTGAAACTGAAAATGCAATATAATGTAAAATATAGAGTGGGAAAAAAGCTGTGAAAACCGTGAAACCTGTCCCAAAGATTAATTATTTTGTCTGAAAAGTAAAATGAAAGTTTTTAAAAAGTCTGTCTATATTCCTAACACAGTTGAAAGACATTAATGGGAGAGGCAGCCCCAAGGAAAATATCATAAATGGGCTTGTTACTAGTAGGACTGTTATTGTAGATGGCTCACCTTGGTGGCTTTTAGACTGTCTTAAAGCAATGCAGACTGACTCTGGGCTTAGCACTGCTCTAAATATAATAAATCATATTATAATATAATAAATCATATTACTGTGTTACGACCTGGTTATTAAAATTGTTAGACAGCTCCCCATGCCAAAATTAAGGTGCAAAGGAGACCATGTGCCAAAGTCAATAGCATGGATTTTATTTAACATCAAATATGAGGGAGAGGGGGAGAAAGAAAGAGAGAGAGAAATAGGAAAAGATGCAGGGAGAGAAAGAGAATAACAGAGAGACACATTAAGTAGAAAATATTACCACTCTATGGGTCCCAACAGCCTCCCATTGGTCCTCTTCTGGTCTTCTTGGTGGTGAGATCCCTCAAAACAGAGTTTAATGAATTAATACACATTTTGGCCAGGTGGGAGTGCCTAAGTACCTCATGGGGGGGGAAGTGTGGCAGGGGAAATTGGACACTGCTGTCCCTTGCAGCAGACTCTGGATCCATTGCATCACTTTGTGCCACATGCAAGGCTGGTGCAAGGCCTCAGGAATCAGTCGGGAGCAAGGCAGCATTTTTTGGGTTTTTGGTGGTTTATGACACTTCTCAGCTGCCTCTCACATGGATGTCCTCTGTGTGGAGGGTGAGGGTTTTAGAACTGAGCTAGTTTGTGTAAGGGAGGATGGCTGTTCACTCCTTCTGACCAGAGGTTACACCACACACCCAAAACTCTCTTCTCTCTTTGTTTGGGGGGTTATGTGCAAACTTGGCTTCAGCAAATGAACCTGTGGGCTATGGCCTCCCCCACCACAAACCCAGCCAGAGCCCATTTTCAGGGCAGCTGCTGGGTTTGGATTTCTTGGTAGATACATTCTTCTTCCTCAGCATTGTTTGCTTCTCCCTAGATCTTAAAAAATTGGCTTAACTCACAGTTTACCATAACATTCTGTCTCACACACTGAACCTGGAGAGACCTGGTAGTTCCCCATGACTTTGTTCCTTGCATCTGTTTTGTCACTACCATAGCCATAAACAGTAGAGAAATGCCATTGAAGGCAGGGTGAATATGGTGGAGTAGGATGACTAAATTTAAGTAACATGCTGGAGATGAAACATTAAAAAATGGGCAGAACAAGGTGGCTGGACTTTACAGACAGTGGAGAAGGTAGGTAACTATCAGGGACTTGATATAACCTCTGTTGTGGAGAGTTGTTGCAGTTTCCTAGAGATGTCCAAGAAATGTAAGGCAGCCAAAAAGATCTAGACAAGGAAAAAAAAAAAAACGGAAAAACAGTCAATGAATTCTCTTGACAATTTCTTTAGGTAAGGGAGGACAGAGTAACATATTGATTTCTCTGGATCAGAGACATGTATTGGGTGGATGGCAAGTGCCCACCAAAGCCATTCCATCACTTCCCTCCCCACAAGGACAGGAGAGAGAAATTACAACTAAAATTTTGTGGGTCAAGATGAGGACAGAGAGAGGTCATAACAGCTGCAGGGGAATCTCAGCTCTCACACCTGGAGCATCTCCTGCCCCTCCTGCACTGACCCTGGTGTCTGCAGAGCTGTTCCTCTCACATATTCTCATTCCTCTCTCTGGCTGCTTTTTTCCCCATGTGTTCCCCCTTCAGAAATATATTGTCCCAGGGGCGTTAATGTTACCACCATTGCTGATTTTCTTGGCCCTGATCAGTGACAGGTCCACCTCAGAGCCAGGTGACATTGGCTCTGTCTGACATTTGAAAAGCTTCTGGCAGCTTCTCAGTGAAGTCATTCTTGTAGCCCCACAGCCATCAAAACTTGGTCAGGCAAACCCAATATGACGTGATAAAGAGTAGAAGTGTTTTCTGACTGAATGGTCCAGAAAAACTTCAGAGCTAGGAGTACTGTAGTCAAGCTGCAGACATCTAAGGGACAATGAAAGGTCAAACAGGCTTTTGGTTGAAAATGCAAATGTTTTCTCAGTATGAGATAATCAGATGTGTGTAGGAGTGAAAGAAAACTTTTGAGGGAGTCTTTGAGTTACTGCCAAGAGAGGGTTACACATTGTGTTCCTTCCACAGGCACTTGCTGTGCTTGGTGCATCTGCCATGCTGCTAAATAAAAACTCAGATTCTAGAGTCCAGAATGCTGACAATTGCAGCAAAATACAAGATTGCTGCCCCACTGTAAGCAGATTTGCTAAGATCTGGCTAAGCCAAGGAAAGTTTTGGAGGGTATCCTCTGAGTATTAACAAGGCAGTTCTTGAAGAAAAGAAAACTTCATTATTCCAAGCCACATTTTTCAAAGGGAGAAAGGAAGATACTTCCTTCTAATAATAAAATTTTATATTCTGAAGAGACAATAGTGTTACATTATAATTCTTTGTTTTACAATCATTGCTTTAAATTCTATTTTCTCTTTTTCAGATGTAATGATAAAACTGAAGATTAACAAAATTATGATATCTAAATCAAACTGTAGATAGTATATTTGCCAGCAAGATGAGTTCCATGTTTAGAAAAGCAAAAATAAAGACATATAGATAAATCAAAAATGTTTTAAGTCACTTTTAACTGTTAAAGCCCTTGTCTATATTTTCTTGCAATCCTACTTGTAGTACTTCAACACTGGTAGATGATTCTCCATATGGGGTAAATTTCAGGCTCAGGATTTAGAGTGTTTAAATATATGACTTCTAGACTAATGAGTATCCAATGTCTCTTTTTTATTGTTTCTTTTTTGTGAAAGATGTGAAAGTGTAAGTGCTCAGAAAACTTATCCAAACTGTAAACCTAATGAATTTTGCACTAATTGTAATTCTTTTTCTTCTACTGTTTTCATTTACTTACAGTGCATACTGCTAATCCTGATAAAAACTTTCTTTCCATTCTTGGATGCTGGTAAAGGAGGGTTGCAATTAGGATTGTTAAAAGAGTTTTGCTTTGAACAGATCCCAGTAAGAACAAATGACAAGATATAAAGCATAAAAATATTCTAGACTTTAATGGGCTAAGTGAGAGCTTAATTCCCTTGAAACATCTGACCTTGCCTGTTTCTGTAGTACTCTGCAAAGATATTTACTGTACTAATTATTGTAACCTATTTTCTATTAGCTATGACATTTTTCTGCTAAAAGATGACACCAAAACATCTCCAAAAATCAACTGCAGTGAAAAGGAATATTTCCAATTTTTTTCAATTTTGAAGCCTTATAGGTTGCAACATAGGCAGAATTACTGGTGATGTCTCCAATTTGCAGAAACAACTATCAACATTACTTTTAAACTAAGGTAATGTGAACTTATATGATTAGTTTTTCTTTTCAGGGAATGGTCTCAGAAGCAGCACAGAGCAGGGCAAGGCTGACTTGTTGTTTCATTCAGTCCTATGGAATGTAACATATATATATATGTATATACTAAGGTGTTTCTTCACTGAGTATCAGTCAAGCAAAGTACCTAAAAGGCCAATTCCTTGCTCCTTGTCCATGTCATGGGCTTAGACTCAAGTACACTATTGCAAAAAAAAAA
>VZTB01005689.1:0-43110 GCA_013397245.1 Thryothorus ludovicianus | reverse complement strand
AAAAAAAAATAAAAAGAAATATCCAATTGGACTTCATAATTTAAAAGCACTTCTGCTTTAAGCTCAATCCACTGAGTTAAGCTACTTCACTGTAGATCATAAAACTTTAAAATATCTTATTTTATATTTCATCCAAAAAAGATTCTTCTCATCTGCTTTGTTTTCATACTGTATCTGAACTATTCTATGCTAATGAAAACCCTTTTCCAAAAGATTTTAATTACCTCATTTGTCAATAGACAAAAAGTTATTTTCATTTGGTTTTTAGAGAAGACCTGATAAATGTTTTATTTATGGCCATTTCAGAAATAAGTAACATGAAAATTTGAAGACACTACTAATGTGAAGGTATAATGTAATTCCTTAAAAATTGTTGAATTGATTTTATAATATAGAAATTGAAGGCTGTTTATTAATTGGAATAATACCCATCTATATTTTATCTCATTTCAGTATTAGATCCAAGAAGTTCTAGGTGAATTCCAGCATTTTTTTATATTTTTTAAAATTATAGTTTTTTTATTCAATGGAAAGATTCAGTTTATGGATGTCAGATTTTTTTTCCATCCTCTTACAACATGTTCTGCAGAGGTTAATAGAGATGTAATTTTTTAAACAATCTGTAGCTCTTAAAGGACAATTCAATATTGTTCCAGATTTTTTTTTAAGAAAGTTCCCGTATTTGTTTTTAAAATAAAATTTCAGAAACTTTTTAAAATCATCTTTTGCAAAGTTTTGAAGCTGTAATAGCAAAAATTTTCCTAAAATCATGACCTGAAAAGTCTTCCTACCACTAAAGCAGATGCCAACATGCAAATGCAGAATGTCTATGGCATTACTGTTGTCCAAAATCTTGCTTTGATTGATTTAGAGCCATTTACTAAAGGCTAGCCAACAACTTCAATGTCTTTTGAAAGGGATGCTAATGGATTTTCCCTGAGCTGGACCTGTCATTATCTTTGCAGACATTTTTAAATGTAAAATTTCCACAAAAGTAATGAATCTTCACTAACTTAGTAGAATATTGACATTGCAAGTGTTATGGAAAATGCAATGGTGTAAGCTCCTGAGAAGCAGGAAGGCAGTTCTGAGTCCAAACACCTTTCTGCTGATCTGGCACCAGATGGCAACAAACAGGTCTAGGGGCAGAGAGGGACGATCTGAACTGGGACAAAGCTTAGATCAGGAGAAGAGATTGCCAACCCAACAAGTAGGTAAGAAGGTGGACAAAAGAAATGCCACCTGTTAAAAGATGTGCCTGGGGAAAGAATTTTCTGGCAGACGGAGCAGGAGCAAGAGGAAATAAGCTTGCAGCAGGTGGAGAGAATTATTCTTCTTAACAGGCAGTTTGTGAAATTTCAATGTTTTTAACGAGTGGTTCCACCTAACTGCAGTAACAGCTTGCAGCATAGATCAGGATCTTTTCATACACTATTTTTAAGGACAATGTAAATCACCCAATGTATGATGCTGTGTAACTCAGCCTGCAGAATTCAGTGATTCCTGTGGTACTGGTGAAACTTGTATTATGGCACATTTTAAAGGATTACAATGGATATTAATTTAGAGTTTTCAAATGATGGCTGGGAACTTGGTAGAAAACTATGAAGATTTTTTCTTATATACTTACTTATCTCTTCTTCTATAAAGCAAGGGCCTTTTGTCTTGTCTAAATATATGTAAATTTGGCCTGCAGATTTTGGTTCTTAAAATGTCTCATTTTTTCTAGGCTGACAAGCTTTTGTTAGCAGAAAATCTTCTCACTTAGGTATTCATTAGCCACGATAAAATTTACACTTGAAATTCTCTTGAATATGTCCAACAGATAAAAAGTCCATAACTCTTCACAAGTAAGATTTTTGTAGACCTTGCATACTGCTGAAATAGTTTCCATTTTGTCAAAATACTTTTAAATGTACTTTTTTTGTATTTCAGATTTTAGTGTCAGCCATTTTATACTTTCACCTATACTACTTGTGAAATTGGGGAACAAAGAATGACTAGAACAAAGCCCATTAATCTCCCCAAAACACTTCACTTGCAAATTGGTTGTTAACTGCAATTAATTCAGGTTATGCTACCATAAAACCTTTGCTTCTAAATCTATCCTGGTTTCTTTTTGTCTTCTTTCTGTCAAGTTACTTTGACTGAATAAAGTTTTTCACTCTCATAATACCAATACATTCACAGTTTATTTTTATTGCTTAAGAACTTCCCATGTCCTGGCAATTTGAAGCCCCCTTAAGCTCTGGCAGTCGATGTTTGGTTCTACACAGTCAAATCATTATTTATCTTTAGCATTTGGTCTTTGGCATATTTTGTAGTCATGGATGAAACAATTAGAGTACAAACAAAAACACCTCTGCAAAATGTGTCATGATCCTCCTTGGTTATTTTGCTTTTCTTGCTTTGATTTTTAGCCTGTCTTGTCCGCAGCCTCCCACTTACATTTAGCTATTGATTCCAATAACCTGAACCATTAAAATACTTTTAGCAACTTGTCTTGATGAGTTACAAAGGGCTACCCTTTGGTACCTGGAGACACAGTAGTGATAGGAAGAAGGCCTGCAGGGAAATGTGCCTCAAAAGAAGAGGTGTATTAGACTTGCTATTTCTTTGCATTTCAGGCTCTACCTGTTGCTGTAGTATCCTGGCCTTCAGTAAAATGGATTGTGCCCAAGGGAAAAAAAAATACATAAAAACAACAACAAAAAAATAAAAATAAAAAGAGCCCAAACAAAACCAAAAACAAGACACAAACCCCAGGAGCTTTAAAATGTCTTCAGAAAAAAAAATCAACAAACTATTAGAGGATGCTCGTTTTAATTCAACTTCAGAAAAAAATGTTGGGAGGTGTCTCTTCAGGACGCAGAATAGGGGGACACACATAAACACAAAGTGGGACAGTTGAGGTTTATGATCCAGTTTCTAGTTCTCCTTGGGCACACCACAGAAAAAATCCATCAAGTCTTTCACTGTGCAGAGAAAATATTGGAAACTGGCAAGAGCCTACACACGATGGCAAGTAATAATTGCATTGGTTTAGATTTGGTTTTGATACAACAGGAAGTACTTGTGGTGGAAGAGTACTGGAAACCTTTATACTGCATTAGCAAGTCCTTCCTCTCTTAGTCCTACCAGGTCTGACATTTCACAATCACTTATGTTGTATAATCTGACATACTGACATAATGAGAACTTATATGTCACCTCAATGATAAGCTTACTCTGAAAAATGTTGAGTGCCTCATAATATCAGAGCTAAGATTACTCTGGCTTTCAGTAACATGCCCTTTCCAATTAAGATTGTAGTCAGGCTATGCTCAACATATGTGTGTCAGTATGTATATCACATGCTTTCATAATTAAAACTATACAATGTAATTTTATGAAGAAATTTTGCAGAATTTAGAAGTAAGGCAGACAAGTAGAAAGGAATGTGGAAAGGCATACATATATTTTTATAAGTACTTAATGGTACTTATAACAATAGATTAGAATAGATTTGCAGTTGCTTTCAAAAGCCATCTTGTGGGTTTCTCTAGCAAAAATACAATATTATAATAATTTTTAAAAAAATATTAAAATGATGACAAATAATTTCAAATCTATCAAGATCAACCATTCATTTCCAAAGACTCCAAGGTTATGTGCAATCTTTGGTTTATTTACCCACACAGAACATTACTGTCATTCATTGTGGAGAGCATAGGCATACAGTGAGTGCATGGATATTTATAGAATGCATTTGTCATTGTTCCTCTGTGCTATGCTGTTATCAACATGGTAGAAATACAGCAAATTATTGCAATTACTATTATGTTACAGCTATGACATTTGAAAAGAACACAAATTTTGAAAAGCATTTTATTCATCCCTTTTACTGAAAGCTTTTAAAAATCTTTTACTGTCAGTCTGTGACCTTGCAGAACATGATTGACTCTCTGAGAAATAAAAGATACACATTTTCCCTGTCATACTGCTGAGCCCTTTCAACTCCTATTACTGTCAGGAAAAGGCAAAGCCTTTTGGTATTTTTTGTATAATAGGTTCTACATGAAGACCTTTTTAGTTTAAGTTGTGCATCGTAAACCTAGGAGAATTCCTTACTGTGTAAAGGATGTGTGATTGTGTGCCTGGGATCAATTTTCTCTTTATTTTTCTCTTTGCTATTTTCAATTTACCATGAATTTATGTATTACTAAACTTTGCTTTACTCTAGCTGGCCATATTTATAACTGTGCATGTTTCACTTTTTTAAAAACTAAATCCTGGTCTAGGCATTGTAATTTAGCTGCTTATCCTTCAGTAACTAGGGGGTATTGAGGAATTTTTTTTACTAAACAATTTGCAGCAAAAAAAAGAAAAAAATCCCTCTTAGACTGAAACGATAAAGAACTCAAGGTTATTTTAAAGCTTTAAACATATGAACCCATTGTGACCACCCATCCTTGTAGGGAAGGAAGCACCTAAGATTCATAAAAGGAATGACAACAGAGCGTCCACAAACACTCAGAAGGTTTTATTAGTAAATTACACACTTGGTGAAAAAATTGGGATATTTGTTCCTGACATACCATCTAGGCACACAGGAGTGAGTTCTGGATAAAAGGATGTGGTGAAATGAAGAGAGAAATTAGAAACATGAATTAAAGAAAGGGAGAAAGAAAAAGGTAAAGAAAGAGGAAAAAAGAGATAGAAAAATAGACCACCAGCATTGATCTAGCTGATAAACAGCAATCCAGCTGCATTAGTTCTTGAGGAGTATTGCTCAGGCTTGGGTGGGTGCCTTTATATGTGCAGGTTTCTCCACCCCAAAGACAGGCTTGTCATTTTCTATGTAAATTAGTTATCATCCACAGTCTGTTCTTTCAGGCCTTTCTGGAAATGCCTTTGGGGTCCTTTGGTGACCTTAATCCCAAACTATAACCCATTCCCACTTCTTGGTCTCATTCCTGCATTTGCACTGTACTGTGTTGAGGTTCTTTATCACAGAAAAGTGCTGCTCTACCTCCACCTGGCCTCCCTTCTCCAGCCAAATCTTGCTTCTCATGACATGTTAATATCAATAGTCCCTGGTTATTACCAACAATTCTTACCTGTTATTTCTAACAGTTCTTGTTTAAATTCAAAGCCATCTGATTATTAATGTTTGAGACGTACATGCTATCCTCTTTTCTTCTGGGATTAAAGAGCTCACAGGGTCTTACTTTGAATTGCTGTGTGTAGGGTTGCAAGAGAGTGGGCTTTAGTTAGAGAAATTTTCCATCCTGGTCACCATTCAAGACTTTTTTTGAAAGTTCAATAGTAAACATACTATTCCACTTGGCTTGTTATTCAGAAAAGAAAAATAAATTTCCAAGGCTGTTCATTGAAAAACAGATTCTTGTTAGACACTTGCTGGATCCTGGAAGCAATGTTTCTGATAATTACAAGTGGGGCTTACTGGAGGTACTTTTTCCTCCCTGTTGAGACCTAATGGGTGTTTCTTCGGTCATAACATGGCCCTGGGGCAGGAGGATGCACTCCCACAATTCACCCAGTGACTAAAGCTAACTTCTCTGGGGGCCTCTACACCCATGAAATTGGAACTATATACTCATAATCCTCTGGTGGCGAAAAAAACTGTAACACATTTTCAGAATTAAGTCCTTTCTTAAAAAATAAAAAAAAAATAATTATTTCAAAATTCAATAAAACCATGCAGCAGGTAAAATTGCTGTTTTCAGACACTGAAAATTCTGGTCTGGAACTATTGCAGAAAGAGGGACGCTAGTACAACACTTTCTACTGGCCTGTCACTCTTTCACTGTGCCAAACTTTTGCTGAAGAACTGAAGAGACACATAGCTTTGTCTGAAAGGTTCATTTGCAGAATAATCATGCCAGGGATTAGATCATAGAGCTTTTCTGTTTTTCAATAAATTTTTTACATTCTGAATTTAAAATTTGCTTTGAGCATTAGAGTGCTAGTGAAAATATTACAGGAAAATAAGAAAGAAAAGTATATACATTGGACAGATATATCTCATTACATGACCCTGTAAAATATAAATTTGTTGTCTTTAAAAGTGAAGTGCAACAAGTAATTTCACAGCTTAGTATTGTGTTTCTTCCACTTAAACATTGGCAGAAATATATATAGTACATTATTGGAAGTAAAGAATAAAATGTATTTGGAAAGAATCCACATTAATTCTGATTTCTTTTGCAGAATAACTTAATTTCACAGATTTCCAGCAACTTTGAAAGTGCTTGATCAGTACAAAACCAAGCAAAATTAATTGATGATTTCAATTTCAAAACACCTTTGATTAACTGAAGTCAGTACATAGGGAGGCAAACTACTTTTCACTAATGACTCTTCTATCGTTTCTATTACAAAATGCCTTTAATTGACAGCACATATTTTCCAAACAGTCTGTATTATTAGATTAGAACTCTTGACGTTGTTCACATCTTGGGTACATGAGCAAAAATAATTAAGTTTAATAATAATGGAAAAAACACAGTAATCCATCATACTACTACTGTAGCATGAGCAATGAAGTCTGAATGGATGCCAAATTAAAAAATGAATCCATAAAAATATGCCAATTACTACAACCATAATAAAATTTCAGCTTATGTTCAAATGACTATGAACCATAATCCTCTCATTCAATATCACTGAGGTCTCCTGATTCCAAGTTCACCTAAACACATATTTAAGGTGACTAGGGGCGCACATTAGCTTTAGAAATCACATAGAACACGGTAGTCCTGACTGAAACAAATCTTCAGGACTCCTCAATTTAAACTTCCTCCATTTTCTCTGCTGTTGAGGCTAATCATTGCCTCAGCTTTATTACAGTGTTTGGTAGGAGCCAAACTATTTTTCCAAACTCATTGTTCATATACTGGCAGCTTCCTAAGGCAAGCACAGTGTGACTCTCTTTGTTTAGACTCCTGTTTTTGCATTCTTCTCATCTTGTTGGAGCAAATGTTCTCATTTTTCAGGCTTTAGAAACACGTTTGAAAAAGAAATAGGGAGCTCTGAACATGCAGAATATTTGTGTGTGTCCTGTGAAAGGTATTGTTCAACAAACAAACATCTCCCTTATCCGCAGTTAAAATGGATTGCTGCTGTAACAAATGATAAAGGCAGCACGTAAATGTTGTTTCAGCAGAGGAGATGCATGCATCAATGTCGTATTTGTTTCATCTTCTTCCATATGGTAGAAAATAACATGCCCTGGTGGACATGCTTTCATTAAAGGCTCATTATGGCCAGTTTGTGAGATCATTGATAATTCAAATGTGAAAAGACCTCAGGAGGTCTCCTGTCCAACCTGCTCTCAAAGCAGGGTCCACTAAGGAGTCAGGCTAATTTGCTTAGAATGTTTTGCAGTTGGGTCTTGAAAACCTCCAAGAGAGGAGACTCAATAATCACTGCATGTAGCCAGCCCTGTTCTCACTCTATTGTGCCTTCCTCATAGGGAAAAGTTTTTCCTCCATGACCAGCCTAAATATCTCTGTTCTAAAGATATGTCTGCTGTCTCTCAGCTTTCCACATGCACCAAGAAGTCTTCTTTATAATCCTGTAAAACACTGGCNCTTCCATATGGTAGAAAATAACATGCCCTGGTGGACATGCTTTCATTAAAGGCTCATTATGGCCAGTTTGTGAGATCATTGATAATTCATATGTGAAGAGACCTCAGGAGGTCTCCTGTCCAACCTGCTCTCAAAGCAGGGTCCACTAAGGAGTCAGGCTAATTTGCTTAGAATGTTTTGCAGTTGGGTCTTGAAAACCTCCAAGAGAGGAGACTCAATAATCACTGCATGTAGCCAGCCCTGTTCTCACTCTATTGTGCCTTCCACATAGGGAAAAGTTTTTCCTCCATGACCAGCCTAAATATCTCTGTTCTAAAGCTATGTCTGCTGTCTCTCAGCTTTCCACATGCACCAAGAAGAGTATTCTTTATAATCCTGTAAAACTGGCTGGGCTTCTGTTTAATCCCCCTGTAGTAGAACCTCCACCAGGCTGAGTAAACCAGGCTCTGTCAGTCTTTCTGCACAGGGCAGCTGTTCCAGGCACCAAGCTCTTGGTAGCTTCTGCTAAACCAGCTCCAGTTTATCAGTGTCTTTCCCATACTGGGAGCCCAAAACTATGAATAATCCCTTTCTTCACTCAACTGACCATGATCTTCTTAAAACACTGTTGGCAGTTCAGCTCGTTGCCTACCAGGACCCCAGGGTCTTTCCTACAAAGCTGGTCCCCAGCTGCTCAGTCCCAGCATGGATTCTTATTAGGATCTCTCCTTCCCACATTCAGGATTTTGCTTTTACCTTCACTGAATGACATAAGCTAAACCTAGACCCATTGTTTCAACCTGTCTAGATCCCTCTGAGTTATTTAAAGAAGTGAATTGCCCAATTCAGGTCAGTGATGATGCTAAACAAGTAGCACAGCAGACCCCTCTGTGGTTGCTGCTGTGGGTTGACCTTGTCTGGACATCAGGAACCCACCAGGGATCTCTATAACTCAACCTTCTCAGCTGGATAGAGAAAGAGAAGAGAAGAAGAGAAGAGAAGAGAAGAGAAGAGAAGAGAAGAGAAGAGAAGAGAAGAGAAGAGAAGAGAAGAGAAGAGAAGAGCTTAAAGGTTGAGGCAAGGCAGTTTACTAAAGCAAAAGCAAAAGGTTGCACATGTATGAGCAAAGGAAAAAACCCAAAAATTTTAGCTCCTACTTCTCATCAGCAAGTGATATCCAGCTACATCCCAAGAAGCAGGGATTCAATGTGTGTCACAGTTGCTCTGGAAGGCAAACTTAAATAAAGAATGCCCCCGCTTTCTCCTCCTTTATCTTTTGTATCTGAGCAGCTGTAACAGGACATGGAATACCCCTTTGGTCAGTTTGGGTCAGCTGTCCTAGCCCTGTCCCCTCCCAAGACCTTGCCCACTGCCAGCCCTCTGGTGGTGGTGGAATGATGGAGGGACAGTGCTGGTGCTGTGCCAGGGCTGCTCAGCAGTGCCCAGAACCCCGGCGTGGTACCAGCACCTTTCCAGCCACCAATGCTGAGCCCTGCACTGTGAGGGCTGCTGTGGGAAAAATGAACTCCTTCTCAGCCAGATGCAATACATCACAATTCTGCTCCCACAAAGTTTTAGGTTCAGTTACACAAATTAGTCACAATAAAGGCAACAGAAAATAGTGGGAAAAGTGGAATATCTAAGTAAGGATGAGTTATCTTCTGAAATTACCACACTCTAATAGCTGTGGCTAGGTTAAAAATTTATTTGCATTCCCTCTACAGTCAATGGGCTGATACAGACACTTCCTGAGTATGATTAATATGCCTCACCAATCTCTTTCAGGAGGTATTTCATTCAGCCAGTTTTCCACACTGGCAACAGGGGAAACAAAATACCAGTTTATCTGGGATGCCCAGGTTTTTAAGTAGCCTGTGTGAGAGAGAATTCATGTCACATTAACTTTTCAAGGTTGTCACAGGATTTCTTGGAAGGCTGTGGAGTGGCCAGGAGGAAGGATGGCTGGCTGACCGTGTACTGTAGGTGGCACCACTTATACACAAGAACAGAAATCTGCAGTTCCTTGGTAAATATCTTTGTCAGCAGAAACCAGGATGCTCCCAGGCTGTAGAGCTTGGCACAGAAAACATGCTGAAGGTCAAATAAATTTTGGATGTACAGGTCAGGAAAATATGATGACATTCAGACAATGGATCATCAATCATTATGCTGAAGACCAGAATCTGGGTCAAATCCAATTATCTGCAGTGGGTAAGAGGACTGCAAGCTCTGAGAAGTTTGGAGAACCTATAATACCTTGGAGTTTCAGGATAAGCAGATGTTTCCTATCCAGTTCAAACATAATGGACAGATAAGGAGTAGATCCCTGTAGTACTTTGAGATATCCACCTTGCCAGACAGCAAAATCTGTATGGAATAATCACACGCTGGCCAACAAATACCAAAACAAGAAACAAATTTTAGTAATGTCAGAAAAACATGAACAACAACAAACAGGACAGGACAAAGAAAACTCCAGTTTCTGATGGAAATTCAGGCAGAGTATATGTGCTTCTTCTCTAAAAGATGGTATTTCTTAAACATAATCGTGAAGGAATTTTTTACAAAGTTAAATAAGCTGTTATTACTGATGTTTATCTTTTTCTGCTAGCAGTGGTATACTTTGCCAGGATGAAATCTTTTGTCATTCAAAAATCATTTCTTCACAAAAACTTTATGTCCCGTAGTGAGGAGCTCCATTTGCAGAGTCAAACATAATTAAGACAAGAAATAAAATTATACCTTACTGATACTGATTATAATCTATGACATCAGGATTGTTTGCTTGGGTTTGTTTTTTTTTCAGCTGTAATGGTGTCATCACATGGTAAAATTTCTGCAATTTCAGTACAACAAATTCTCAGCTAAAAGAACTAAATACCCTTGTTTAGTCATGATGATAATTATAGCTGTTTCTTCTGTACTGAAGAAAGTTAAGATACATTAAGATAGTTAAGTACTAATAGAAATAGAGCTTTCAATTTACGTGGGAAGCTTCCCCTTTTCAGGCTTAGTGAAAGACTGGATACTCGTCATTTTTGTGGCAAAGGTATTAACTGTGCTGAAGAACAAAATGATGGCAATCTGCACTGTCTCGTGTACACTCAGTTCACAATTTTCAGAGTACATTTGAAGCACATGTATTCTCAGTTTGTATGAGAGCAAGACCTCAGGGACACAAATTTTTGATGGTGATACAGAAATCTTAAAGGACAGAGTATACAAAAGGCTTTGCCTCATTCCCTGTAGTCTGCAGTTAAGGGAGGCAAGCTGGAACCTTTTATTGTGTAGCATGATCACATGGCTGAAATCTTGCACGAGGCTTCAGGGAGAATAAACCCAACTGCGCTGACCCAAGCCAGCTGCAGATTGCAAAGGGGAGCTTTGTGTAAAAGAAACACATCTTTCTTTATCCCTTTTTTTTATTAAATTTTGAAAATATTAAATTATGAAAATTTAGTGACCTCTGAACTATGACAAATTACTAGAAGCCCTCACCCCTCAAGAAATTCAGGCACAGGTCCTCTGATACATTTAGGTTCTAGTTCCTCTAGCAATTAGTGGGAAACAGGGACAAAAATAAATGCTGCAGTCCTAAACAGCTTTGTGTATCTGAGCCACATGTACTTACATTCACTAAAGAAAGTCAGCAAAGCTTTGTCATATTAAGAAGGATTACAGATCTGAGCTATGCAAATGGTTACAGCCAGTCCAGCTGCTATTGTGCTCTATTACAAATATGGTGAAAACCTTTGTAATGACTTCAAATTATGAAAATATTAAGAATGATTATATTCTGTGGTCTGCGTCATATTGTTACTCTTGACAACTGTCAAGAATAATATCTCTGGACTAGACTTTTGCAAGTACATTCTTCCCCAAATCTGCATGAATTATTTGCAGTAATTCCAAAATGTTGACAACTAAATGAAAACAGTATGTATGAGACAATCTATATATAGAAAGGAAGTAAATCTGAAAATACTGAAAGGAGATAGACAAATAAGCAAGTATAAAGTACTTCAGTGATGCAGGGTTAGACTTTAAAATGAAATGTAGGTTGTCATATTTAAATCTGTTCTGAGGTAAGGTTCTGTGAAATTAATTATATTTTAAATACTCAGACAAGCAAAATTTCTTTTCATATGAATGTTGTCTTACAGTTCAAATTTCATGTTCCATTGAGTCAAGGAATAATCACCACAGCATTGCTGTAGTCAAAACAAAATTTAGCCATTTAAGTGCTTAGGACCCACTGCAAATAAAATTTCTTGTAAGTCCTACCTTCCCTTTTAAAAAGTAATTTAGCAATTCTCTTTGTTTTCAAAGAAAATAATGAAGATTCAACCAAGCACAGCCAACTCATACTTGAGAACTTCCTGTGAATTCTCCAACCTGTGAACTTCCTCATATATATTCATGGGCTGTAAATGACAGATTTAATTTCAAGAAAAGAAGGAAACCCAACTCACATTGCCCATACTGTCTTTGTTGTGGTTTAACAGCCAGCATCTCAGCCTCATGCAGCCGCTTTCTCATTCCCCCATCAGCAGGATAAGGGAGAGAATCTGAAGGCAAAAATTTGAAAACTCATGTGTTGAGATAAAGACAGCTTCACAGGTAAAGCAAAAGTCATGCACACAAGCAAATCAAAGCAAGGAATTAATTCATCACTGCCCATGGACAGGCAGGTGCTCACCATGCCCAAAAAAACTGAGTTCCATCATGTGTCATGGTTATGTGGGAAGATAAACACTGTAACTCTGACTGTCCCCTCCTTCCTTCTCCCCCTCATTTTTATACTGAACATGACGTCACATGGAATAGAAAATCCCTCTGGTCATCTCCCAGCTGCACCTCTTCCCCAAAACAGCACAGTCTTAGACTTTTTGCTTTGAAAATCATCCTGGCACAGACTTGTAGTAAGTGTTGAACAAAGCATTCTGAGCACCCACACAGAAATTTACTTAGATTTCCTTTTCTTTTAATCCCAAGGAAGTATTTAGGAAAACAGGCTGTTAGAAAGCAGCCTCCCCAATTTTATCTCAGAAAATCAGTCTTGTAGTATTTGTCTTTACATAAATTACTGGAAAATTTACATAGCACAATGCCCAGGTTCGAATAGAAGACAAAACAGTAATACTTCTTTCTTGGGAAACTCTATTCATTTTATTTTTAACAAAAGAAGGCAGACCATAGCTTTGATAAGATACTAAAAATTGAATACTTGTCCCAGTATCATACTTTAATGGCGTTTTCAGGCTTCTCTGACCTATGTGAAAAAGGATTGCCAAGAGCAGAGCTACCATCATCACATTCTGGAGCATCTGGTCTGAAATTTTCATCACAAATGTCAAAGCTGCTTTGGTTTTAAAGACCGTGTGAAAAAGTACAAACCAGTGCAGCACCATTTCTCACACTTGTTTTTGTCACTAGTGTTATCTGCAGCAAACTGTGGGGTGGAAAGAGGTGAAGAAGCTGTTTTATCTTTGTCACTTTGTTCTGCCCATGTTCATTTGATTGTTATGGCATCATTTTGTCTGCGACTGCCGAAGACTTGTAACCCAAAATAATCAAGTTTGGTCATTCACATAAGTAATTTTGGAAGCAGTCAGCAAAAAAATCCAGCTATAGTTTGACATTTGCTCAATTCCTGCTGTCAGTGCAATGGTCCAAGAAATTTCTCAATGATAAACTAAAATAAAAAAATGCTGATTCTTGTAGAAACATCCCCAAACCACTGAGATCTGAAGGAATAAGAGAAACTGGGAATTGTGCATTCACAGGCTATGTAGGTTTGAGGATAAGACATGCCTGAACCAGTAAAAAAACCCATCCCCCTACAAAATCCCCATCAAAGCCCCCCAAAACCCACAAATAAACCCAACAAACAACAACAAAACAAACAAACAAACAAAAAATAAACAAAACCCTCAAAAAATCCAATCAAAACCCAAGAATTTCAGTGCTGTAAAAGAAGTTGGTTTTGTTTCTTATATTTCTGTAAACTAGGGCCTCACATGAAGTGATCCTTTTAACTTTCTGGTCAAAAACTTCTAGATGCAACTCAAGAAGAGCCAGCCATGATAGGTCAAGTGGAATGAAACTTGACCTACTGATAGGAAGTGATGATTTACTTCACTAAAACATCTCTTGACTTCTCCTTTCTGTTCTCTCTCTTCACATTGGGTGTCTTTTCTTTTTGTCAAGTATCTCTGTCCTCACAGCCTTTTCCTTTAAACTGATTGGATAAAACTCCTAGCCAAAAATGATAAGCTGTGTTTTCCATCGCATGAATTCTCAGTGTTAGATTTTCCTTTTGATTCTGCTGTTAGCTCCCAAGAATTGGCTCTCAACACAATCTCATTACAGTCACTGGTGAGCTGAGGAATCAAGATCACTGCTCTGGTTGTATCAGATATTTTCACTGTAGGCGTTCAAGGACTAAACTTGTACACAAAAATTCTTAATGAATCTCTGAGTTACTACTTTTCAAGAATTTCCCATCTGTATGTTGTAGCTTTCATGCTTGGTTCCTAAAACATTATTTGGTTGCAAGCAACAGCCAAATGGGACCATTCTGCACCCTCTGCACTCCTCTCTCCATCAGCAAGAAGAAATAAACATTACTTTCTGCCTTCAGAGTTAGGTCTAGAGACATGTTATGATCATTTTTCGGGTACAGTTGTGCTTATCTAAGGTGATTTCAATGATAAGAGCTTTTGTTCAGTGGGAAACAATTCCAGGTGAGCTACATTTCCTTCACTGCATCTTTACTAATGTTGTAAAGCAGCAGGGATCCAGACTAAATTTCTGCAGCTGTTTAGGGTTTATTTTTCATCTTTATAAAATATAAAAAATTTCTAGTATGATCTGCATGCAAATTCTCAAAGGATTGTTTCTTTGGGACCCATAAAGAATATATTTAAGATTATTTAAGCTAGAAAATTTATTTTATATGTTTTTTATTCTTTGAAAACTGTCATTGTAGCCTCAAAATTCTTTTTATTCTTTACCTTATGTTTTTCTTTTAAAAATGTAAAGGTACTCACATTGTAGTCTTGTGTTTTGAATTCTGTTTAGTTAGACAGTTTTACTCAACATTTTTTTAAGAATTCCTTCTTTTCAGTGGCAAAAAATGTTCAAAAAGAAAGATAATGAAAAAATTTCCTGGAAAATTCAATGTCAGATCACTGATTTATATTTTTATAAAATTGTCCTTTTAAACGAATTCCAGGAAAAAAATACCAATGAGAAAAAATTAACCCTAACAGCAACAACAACAAAAACACACCAAAACTTAGAAAGCTGACAGTCTAGAAACCATTGTACTGATTACCACAACATGAGTATGTCCATCAGTTTCTTGAGACAGTCATGCTGGTCAAAAAGATGCCAGGAACCACATTAGCATATTTAAAATACAGATAATCACCTGCTCATGACTGGGACACTGACAATTTTGCTGGTACAGAAATAGTCTGGCAATCAGCAGTCTGCTGGCATGTGGTATCCAAAGCATCCTGTGCTGTGCAGTACAGATCCTGTTACTTTCAATTAAACAAATTATTTTGGTCCTTGAACAACTGTAGTAGCTGTTCAGAGATTTCCAAGATGTATGAAGGAGTTTTCAGGCAGACTTCAGATCTCTCTGTTCTAAAAGATGGTAAATTTTCTGTTGATGTGTCCTTGTATAGGTCCATTTATTTCTTCTTTATATAGAACAAGACATGTTATAAGGCAGAGCAGCATTTCCTGAAGTCTGACAGCTCTGATTTCATAGAAGACTTATGATGATTTTGTACAGGTAGACATGTAGTATTGAAAATATTGATTTCTGAATTTTAATTTTTTTTCCCCACTCCCTTTAGTAGTTTCAAGACCCAAAGACCTCAGACTTGTTGCCTTCTATGATTGTTATAGAAAACCCTGTCAGGGTAGCATATTTCATTCATCATTGTCAGAGTCAGTCTTCCTAGGAGAAAACAGAAAATGCTTTAACTGCTTATTGTTGTCACTTGAAGGTCATTAGAAAAAAAACAAACCCAAAACAAAGCACAATATTACAAGAAATATTGTCCTTATTTAGAAAGTCACAAGACATAATGTATCACCCTATTAGGACGTGTACAAAGTGGATTTAAATTTATTCTTTATTTCCCTTTAAGCTTTCACTGTTTCTATTTCTGATGAAATCAACCATGCTTCACACAATGTTATCTCACAAACTCAATGCCACTTACAGCTTCATTATATAACGTTTTGGAACTTTTAAGCATTTTTTGTGCAGTTGTGTTTATGCTGGCATCTAACCCTTCTGAAGCATCATCTGAAGCCAGCTGGGGTCTCCAAGGCCATTTCTGGGACAGCTCAACACACCTCAATTTGCAGAATTGATTTTGTGCCCTTATGAAAAAAGGTTGTTGCACACTTATTTGCAAGTATCTACAACATCACTAGATATTTTGATTCCTGTTTATAATCAGTGAAAATATAGTCAATGTAGCCAGGGAATTAAAAATCCCATTTAAATAGATAGCCAGGACTTGGTTACCAAATGCCACTACTATATGACTATAACAATGGTGTCTTCTATACCAAAGACCATCTGAATTGATTTTTCAACATAGACCTGAATATTGTCCTTAATTAATAAAAAAGTAAAATGGAAGCAAAGTGGCACTGGAAGCTGCATTTCTGGGGTTGGAACAGCATGTGATGCTCATGCATCCATTACAGAGGCTAAGAATTAGCTGTCTCCAACTCCCATCAGTGTATTTTCTCTGGGATGTAAATCAGCAAATATTTGGTGTTCAGCTTAAGCTAAAAAGGGATAATTGCCTGAAAATAAAAACATTTTTACTGCAGCTCCCTTGTATGTAGTGCAAGACCAAAAGAAGGTGCCCATACATCTGGTTGCTCAGAAAGCAGAGAACAAAAGCACATGAGAATATACTAAAATGATATCACAACTCTCATCACAGTTTCTTCTGACACTGATTGCTTTCCTGCCAGTGCATGTGATCAGCATCTGACCTGCTGTGTTTTTGCCAGGTGTCTCAGCCTTTCCAGAGCTGTGGTGCCCCCAGCAACGGCCACAAACACCTGCCACTTTCACACTCTGGAGAGAAAATTCTGTGGATGCTGTGTGGCCTTGAATGGGAAGAGTGATTTTGTGAACTCCAAGCCAAACAGCTGTGTTACCCCAAAACTACCATTTAGTCAGCATTTAACTTATTTTCCTGCATGAAAGTAATGCTTAGTATATAAATAGAATTCTTCATCTTCAAAGAGTTAAATAAATCTTAGGTAATTAATCCATACAGCATCCTGCAAAGGGTCCTCTCTTTCAAATTCAAAGATTGTAATAGGTCTGCTTAAACAAAAGTATAAAGTAAACATAAGTGGAGATATCTGTTGAGCTCTGATGATTGGATTATTGGCAACAGCAACAGTTGCACCTCTCTTCTGTTATACATCTTTTCCAAGGTTTGAAAACCAGATTTTCTTTGAATGTTATTTTAAGAAATATTTAGGCTAAAACACAGATACAAGATAAAATTGTGAAAGTTAATAAAATATAAAATTAGTAACAAAAATTTTTAAAAACTCACCTTGTAATAAAATATATTCAAATGTTTTTTCTTTAAAGGCAAAGTTTTAGAATGTTAAAAGATGTCTAATAACACATTTCCTCAAATATACTTGCTGCTTCCACAAATCCCTATTTTAAATAGCTCAATAGAACAGCTTATTGTGGTGTGTGGCCTGCTGCACTGCTCCTGCCTGAAGTTAAGGTCCAGCTTAAAGCATCATGGATCTTATGCAGTGGTACAAGACAAAACTTTTTTCTGAATATTCAAGAATCTGTTTGACAAGGCAGCTATCTAACAGCTGTAAGTAAAAAGAATTACAGATGAAGGATGTCCCCTGCCTTCTGCTTCTCCCAGCAATTCACTACACTGATAAGCATTTTGTGATTAAACACCATTTCCTAAAAGCCGTTTGAGAGGTTTTTCTCAGCCTTCAGAAATTTTTGTATTTTTGTCAGGCAAAGGTGGAGTCACTTATTTGGGTTGGTATTCTTCTGCCTGTGCAGACAAACCTACCCCCTCTTCCAAGGTCTACAGAAGGTGGAACTAGGCGTGGTGTTGAAAATTGTCATTTGAAGAATCAAGATTTAACATGCACAAATCTCTCATGATACTTAATTTACACAGAAAATCATAGCAAAACACAAACATTAGATTTTCTGATTGTTTATGTCAGCATCTGCAGTGGCTGAGGTACGGTTTGAGAAACAAATGGCTCAGGACATATGGCGTTAAGTGACTTTGGCAAACCTATAGAGCAAGGCATATGGCATATGATAACCTTGAAGGAAGAAGTGTCTCCTCGTATCTTGTTAAATCGTATGATAAATTGATCTCTGAAGCTACTTCTTGACAGAAACTTGAAAAACTGCATTGTTTAGATAGTGTAAATCCGAGGAGTTTTGTGCTTATTTTACTACCCAAATGTGACAGCTAATTATGTCTAACTGGTAAATAGAGAAACTATTTTTTGGGTGTGTGAACTGGTTATATGGACAGGAATATGAACAGTCACCTTGCCAGCTACTGCCTTGTTTTATATAATCCTATCAGATGTAGGTACTAGAGCATTTCACATACCTTAAGTAAATCTCACAGAAATGTTACAAAAAGAGTTTGTTTAAAGTTTGAACCAGAATCTTTTGGTTTCAGATAAGTGCCCTCAGTATCAAAATAATGAATAAATTAATTTAAGTAGCAAAATGCTATATTTTCTCCTAGACTTTTATTTGAACATCATGCTAACGTCATTCTGTGGCACGTAAAAAAAATTGTCTGCAAATTGTATATACAATACAGGTAATTCCTATGTATAGGTTGCTGAACTGAAATAATTTCATATCCCATAATCATTAATCAGGATTATAATTTTAACAAAAGAGAACTAGGAGTATGGAGAGAGTTTTAGCATAAAGATTTTATGCCACACAGTTTTGCTGCAAATTCTATAAAGAATTACTTATCAAAGTTGTCAATAAGTCTCTTTTCCTAATCAATTTTTTTCACTCAGAAAGACAGATTTTCCAAGGCAAAGACATTACTTTGATGTGCAGTGATAAAACAAAAAGGGTGTTTAATGACAGTTTCAAGCCACACATAGTAAAGCTGTTAATTTTATGATGGAATATCCAGTTTTCATTAACAACAGAACTTGAATAAAAATTGAACCTTATTTTTCCTAAAAGAGAAATAAGTTAGGGATATAGCCTTGACTTTCTCAAGTTTAAAGACGGTTTTTGTAGCATCAGGGATGAACATGTAGCACCTTGAAACACATAAACCTAGAACTATCCAGAAATCATGTTGTGTTATTTCCTTAATCTACATCAGAATAATTTCATGGTCTGTCTCAGACTGGCACTGGAAGTGTTTTTGTAGTTTAGAATGGCCATTTGCGTGGCCAGAATAGCCAGTTTGGAGATAAGCATATTTCTATATCAGTTTTGTAAACACAAACCTTCCTGATGTAAGTCTTTGTGGAATTACAGCTGAGAAGATTTTTCTTTTAGAAGAGGTTGGACTCAGTTCAACATCCTGAATAGCACTTCCAAATATGATAAGGCTGTGCCCACCAGTAGATCCAGCCAACTGGCATACACCAATGTCTACAGAGCAGTTTTCCACAGCCCACAGGATATCTGAAGCTGGTTCTAGGAAACCTGGCAACACTTGAGCTGATAAATATTTTGGAAATTTCAGTGGCCTTCATAGTGAATTTGTTCCTAATAATCAAACCCATCTAAAATTAGATGATTTACTGGTTTTGGCTGGAGCATTTTCTTCATAGTGACTGGTTTGAGGCTGCGATTTGGGTCTGTGCTGGAAGGAGTGGGGATAATGCAGTGGTGTTTTAGTTATTACTGAGCAGTGCTCATACAGGGTCAGGGCCTTTCCTAATCCTCACCCCATCCCACCAGTGAGAAGGCTGGGAGCACACAAAGTGTTGGGAGGGGACACAGTCAGGACATCAAATCCCAACTGACCAAAGAGATATCCCAAACCACATGCAAACAAAACTGGAGGAAAGGTCTAAGAGGAAGCTGCTGCTTGGGGACTGGCTTTGCATTGGTTGGCTGGCTGAACAAATATCTTAATTTCAACACTTCTCTCTTTTGGGTAATGTTTCTATGTCTTAGTTATTTTCCTTTTCATTATTAAATTATTTCATTTCAATTACAATACACTTCTTATCTCAGCTCATGTGCTTTCTCATTTTTACCCTTCCAATTCTCTTCCACATCTCACAGAGGGGTGGGAGAGTTAGCAAGCAGCTGTGTGGAGCTTAGTTGACAGCTGGAGCTAAACCACAACAGTCATATAATCTAACAGTGATTTAAATTTTTTTTTCACTCAGTATATAGAAGGGAAAACCTGTAGGCTTTTTTTTTGTAAGGTAGATACAGCAGTCAAAAAACCCACCTGAAAATCTGGACTAGACACTAAACTTGTAGATGGATAAAACTTTCAAGTGAATCTCTTAAAGCATCATCTATTCATCATCAAAGAACAATTTTCAATAGCTTCAAAGGCTAAATCTGCCTTTAGATTAGACCTTCAGGGCTAATAGAACATATCTGATCCTGTGTCCACAGAGCCAACAAGAGCCGTCCATGTACCTTTAATAGGCTCTGGGACTGGGGCTGTGACGTGGGACCTGCAAGCTGCTGAAAAAATGCAGAACACCCTCAGACTCTAGGGAAGGTAACGAGGGGCAGGGGTCATCCTTATCTTTCTGGTCAGAAGAAGATGAAAGCAGCGTTTCTTCTCAAAGACCTTCCTGAATAATTATGCTGTGCATATCCACGGACAAAGTATTGACCTCCTTACATCACTAGGAACTGTGTCTTCAATTTTAATAGAAATCAAATTACACTGTAAGCATCTAACTGACCACATTAATGCACATATAATCTGGGAGATAATAGGAATAAATCATCAGATTAGTTTGATCTTATTTAGGCTATTTAAAGAAAAGTTCAGGCCGTAGAACATGTATAGGTATTCCTGCAATGAACATCTAATAAATGGATTTAATAAAAATTAAAATGAAATAATCATAAATTCAAATTTATTTTCATTAGATTAATATAATTTTCATTTATTCATTAAATGCAATTAAAAAAATAAACTATACTCTTCAAACTCCAATTGTATCTCCTTACACCAATGATTTTATAATTATAAAGGAAAATTATTCTAACAGAAAGGAAATTGTTTGCAAAAAGGTGTTAAAATTTATTTTTGTTATAGTAGTACACCAAATGCATTTTAATAAAGCCATCGGACTGGGATTGGACACAAGATCTGTTTAAAATACATTTAAAAACTAGCTCCCATCTTCCAAAAATAACACGCTTATGTCAATTTTAATTAGGAACTGACATCATCAAAAAGAAATGCCCCTACATAATCTTGATTCAGAACATGCACATTTTATATAATATTTCATATTATTACTAATGCATTGCAAATAATTACTTTATTCAACTGCTCAGAGCTTAAACAGACTTTTTTATACTTCATAAAGAAAAATAAACATCATCAGGTAGACACAAGCTTTTATAGAAGGAATTCTGCCTTCTCTTCTCAATTCTCCCATAAGCTCATGCCTGTTTAATGGAAATTACTTGCAGATCCTATGTGGACATGAAGTTTATATAAACAGAATTTGTATATTAAACTGATTCACTTTTTCATTTCTGTTTCAAATCTACCCTTCCACACATGCCCTTCACTGATCACACTTTAGTTAATGTATTGATGATCCTGACTGTTGGCTGCTCCTCAAAACGCTGCCCTACCTACCTATAGCTGGGTGCACTCAGAGCACGCAAAAAGGAGCAAAAGATTTCTTCTTTGAACTCACTGGATTCTGAGCTGCTACTTTTTTTCAGACTGTTCCCAAAATGGCCTGGCAGGATGCTAAACCATGATGCTGGAGAGCCACAGGAGAGGATGGCTGAGCAGCAGCACTGGCAGTGTGCTGCCTGTCCTCTGCCCCACAGCCCCAGGTCTGGGGAGTACCACTGGGAGGGAGATTGCTGCTGCCACCACCACTTTGCCTCTGCCCTCCTGAAATCTCCCTCTGTGTGCAAATCCTCATCGCAGCAAAGCTTCACCAAGACGCCCGGGCAGGGAAGGAGAAACTCAGCCAGCTCCTTTGTTCTGTTGACAGTGTTTGTTCACGTTCTGCTTATTTATCTTTTTTTAATGATGCACCCAGCATTACATAAACAGGGTATGCTAACTTCCTAATTATATAATGTTGAGTATTAATTGATACAGTAAATTATTTATAGTGCCTTCAGTGTTTCTGGTCTTTGCAATTATGGCATCTGTGAATACACACAAGACTCTATCTACAGCCTGGAATGTCAAATTACAGCACAGTCTTATTTAGAAAATGGATTTCTGTGTCTAAGGTTATGAATGGGTTGTAAAGCAGGACAGAGATCTCTTAAGTAAACAGAAATTGAAGCAGCAAGGCAACTCAATGTGGTTGAAACAAGTTAAAACCATATTTTTAATGATTTTTTTTAAATAAAGCTTTCAAATATGCATACTTTAAAAACAAAATTATCACTTAACATAAAATGATTTTTTAACCATTTTCAAACTAAATGAGCCCCTAATTGTTTTATGTCTGTTGCTTACCTTTTGACTTTCTCTGCAGTCATTCTACAGTAACTCACTTAAAATCCAGAAGAAGGGTAAGTATTCTTCTGGACTCCTAGTGTGAATTTCACTGGGTTTAATATACATTTATAGCTATTAGAACTGGAGTTCTATGCAAATTATATTTATTACTTTCCTATTTTAGCTTTATCAAAGGAATAACTTTCATCACTTGATAAGATGTCTGACATTTTGAAAGGTGAGATCTATGTTCTGTCATGAATAATATCTTTAGGTCAAGACAATGCTATTCAGATCGAGGCAAAGCAATGAATTGGACAAAAAAAAAGGCCTCAATTCAAGGGCAAAATATGAAACAGTTGACTGGAAAAATCTTTCCACAGCTTGTGTCAGCAAGAGTGTCTTCTGGGGAAAAATCTTCTGTTCTGGTGGGGATCAAATCACCTGTCAGGTTTCTGAAGGGACACATCAATCAGATTTGACACATTGCTGATTGCTCCATTAAATCACCACGGTGGTCCTGATTTGTCTCATCAGGCCAGATGAATTTTCTTTTGAGGAAGCTTGAAATGGTAAACTGTTTTTCAAATTTCTTGATTGAAGACTTTTATTGTCTAATGGATCATAAAACTCTATCCAAATAACAATGTATTTTAGAACATACACTTTTGTTCTGTTATGAATGCCTACCTAGCAAATGTATTTTTTTCTTATTTTCCTTTTTCCTTTTTCTATTATTTTTTCTTTTCCTATTCCTTTTTTATTTTACTTTTTCTTTTTTTCTTTTGCTTTTTCTCTCTTTTCTTTTGCTTTTTCTCTCTTTTCTTCTTTTCTGTTTCTCTTTCTGCTTCTCTACCTTCACTTTCCCTTTTCATCTTTTCCCTTCTCTTTTCCATCTCATCTCTCATTTCTCTCATTTTTTCCTCCATTAAAAGCTACATAGGAAATTCAAAAACCTAAGTACATTTCCTGAAGTTCTATATTAAATTTAGGTCAAAGGAAAAGAAGGGAAAAAATCAGATAACTCTGGAGAACAATAAAGCTTTTAGAATGCAGACATTTCCTCTGACAAAGTAGCTCTGAGACATGTATTATATGATTTCATTATGTTCCTGGGTTTTCTATTAACATTTTTCATGTGCACCCAGAGCTTTGAATGTATGAATATTTAAAAAAAAAATCCAAAGAAATGAATAAATTAAGTGATCAGTACTTTAAATATTTCTCCCTTGACTTTTACCACAATAGGGATGTGATAGTCTCAAATCCATATCTGAATAGATTATCCTCATACTTGATGTGACACTGTGAAGATGACCTTTGTTTTGGCAAGACCTTGGCACCCTTTAGATGGAAACTTGAGAACTTGTGACCCAGAACCTGTTTGATTTGAAATTCTCTGGAAATAAACCTGCTGCTGACATTTCAACATGGATGCTTCCCTCTTCAGCCAGCATAAAGAAAAATCATGGCACATAACACTTCCTGGTTGCCTACACTTAGTCTATACAATCTGTATTTCAACATCTCCAACAGCTATTTAACTTAAAATCTCAGTCTCTGTTAAGAGCCACTTAAATTACTCTATGCACTGACTCCCTTTGGGAAAGTACAATCAAAATCAAAAAGAGAACAAAAATAAATAAGTAAATGAATTAATAGAAATAGGTAAAAAATTTGGAAGCTGTACAAGCTGGCTCATGTGTCTTTTTAATCAATGGCCTTTCTGAGAGGCTGTCCTTACATCCAGTGTGAGTAAACCTTTCCTGATCAATCAGGAGCCAGTGTAAACAATCATTATGGATGTGAGACATCGACACAAGGCTGATTTAAGGTGTGAGTAACAGGGTTAATTATGCAGTAAAGCAGCCTGTCAGTCAGCATTTTCCCTGATTTGCTTCTGCCCAAGATAATAACTGGCACTGTGGGTTTCTCATCTGCATGGTTCCCTTCCACTACAGAGTAACATAAAAAAGATATATTCCCCAGAAAGGATATGCACAGGAGAGACAGAGGGACAATGTGTAGACTGCTCTGAACAAGGAAAGGAACTTTCTTCCTAGAGTCTTTCCACATCTTGCCTGTCACAGCAGGGGGCCCTCAAGAAGTTCTTTGGGTATGCCTGATGGTATGGCAATCAGCGAAACTGATTTCTCTATAAATAAGCTCTGTACTGCTCTTGGTGGGACTGGTCTTGAACCCAAATTGCTTTTGCAGCATAGCTATGATGTGTCAAGCCTTAGATGTACAGACTGGAAAAACAAAGCCAAGTCAAAGATCCCTGAGACATCCACTGTGTACCTAACTTGTGAGAAACGAATGCTCCAAAAATGAGGAGTCAATTAGGAAGGCTGTACGCACAGAGACTAAAGACAGACCTCTTAATTGAATGATTAATGCATGCAGCAACAAGAGCTGCTTTTCCCCAGGAGGTTTATATTTCAACAAGTACATCACTTTGCATAAGGGAAAGCATTGCTGCAGCTTAACTCTGGTATTATCCATTGTGATAATGGTCATGTCCCGTTGCAATGGGTTTATAGAATTGAAACACAAAGCTGAAAATTATGCAGATCATTCCTGGCAATGTCACAACAGCTGCTGTCTGACTGCATTTGACCGAATCTCTAGTTTAGCACATTCTTACCAAATTTAGTTGGATGTATTTGCAGAATACTCTGCTTGTGGAGTCTCAAGGGTGGATCATAACACCTATACAACTCTGGTTACAGATGCTTAATTTCTACTTCTCCCAAAACTAAGTGGTAGATTGACTAATTATTAAATTTATACCTGATTCATTGAAGAAATTATCAAATATTTGGAAAAGATCATAATCTCATCTTGAAAAATCAGAAAACACATCAGGGCCACCATACCCTAAAGACAGGTATCTATCAGGGTAATAACAAATGTATGCCCTTGCAGCTGCTAAAAATTAGTGAAGGTGTTGTATCAGACCTCTGTATAAAAAACTACTAAGTATAGAGAATGCAAATAAATGCCCAACAGCACTTGTGTCAATGCAATTTTAAGAAGTATCAGCTCTGTTTCCTGTGTGCCTGACACATTCGCTTACAGGAAACAGGCTCTTTACAAAATTGGCAGAGCACTATTGAAGTCTTAATTCTAGTTTTTAGATAGAATAGCCTGGAGGCTTAATTCAATATAATGCATCTGAGAGTCCCCAGAAGACAGAACCCTGCCCTTTGCTTCATCAAAGAGCTAGCCTGAGGTGAGGAAACAAAGAGAGAGTTACATGTGGTGTTATGTCAGCATTTTCATCTCCTGGCAATGTTTGTCTGCTTTTGGTCCAGTTTTCTGGTCGTGAGCTACAGCCCTATCCCCTTTAGAAAACACAAACAATATATTCCAATGAGGAGCATATCTGTGCATAGCCTTGCCCTACTTTTGTTTAAAACACCATAAGAGTGAATATATTCATGAATTCATTAGTTACAATAAACAAGGCCCTGAACATTTAAAGAAATCATGTGAAAGTGATATTATTAAAAGAGGATTAAAGACTTTAACTAGAGATTTAGAACTGTTGGTAGGTATTTCAAATACTTCCTTGTTAAATCACTGAGATATGGACATGGGGTCCTATATTATCCTTGTAACATATGGATTCTTGAAACTTTATTCTAAGCATGTGCAGGTTTGTGCACTTCCACTGTTTTTTATATCCAGCTTTCATATTTATAAGATGTGTTTGCATTTTAAATGATCTGATTTTTCACTTGACATTTGTTTAGTATTCACTATGATATTGACACCTTTGCTATGTCATTTGAGTTTTACACACTCCAAGGACTTAAGCTGTCACTTCAATATTTTAAATGTTTAAATCATATGTGAAATACCTCCTTGAAGGAACAATAGCTGTATTTCAATTTGACTTTTCAGCTGTAGCTGCTAGTGTATATCAGCCCTGTAAGGAGTACAAAATATGGACAAGTCCAAATGGGCAAAAGTAATTTGTTTGGAACTTAATCAAATGGAAAAGAAAGAAAACACTTTAAGTGTTAGTTATTATAAAAGTATAAATTGAGAGAAGTGGTTTTTACACTTGAAATTGGAACTTCCAATTATGGCACACAGTAATTTCACAGCTTTCATCTTCTAAAGGACAGCACTTTAATTACTTTGTGTTTTCAGTCTTCATCACATAGGCACAAGGTAATAATTACACCATATTCATATGCAGAATATTATGTGTTCTATCTCCTCTTAAAAAACTAGTGTTAACGGGAAGCTTCAAATAGTGATACTTGAGTAGACTTGACTGATTTGGCTGGTATGTCACACAGAGAAATTCTTTCCTTTCATTTTCTGTTAACATTCTCTTATTTCCCTATGTAATCCTATGATATCTCCTAGCTATTTGCTTTTCCAGCCTTGTCCACTCAGTTCAGCTTTTTACCCAGTTCAGTCTCCCTCTTCCTCTCCCTTTCCCAGTCCTCTGTCACCTACACATTTATCCCACCAGTGACCATCACAAAAATAATGCAAATTTATGAGACTTCAATGAAGTTTGGTGGAACCTGGTTAGGTGATTCGACTTATTGAAAGAAAGACAAGTAAGTGAAAAGAGACAGACAAATGGACAGTGTAATCACAGACGCCATGTTTGTCTGGGAAATTAAGATACAAGGCTCATAAATTTAAAGACTACAGCAAGTAGAGTTTTGAAGATATAGAAGTGATATCTCAGTGTAACCCTTTTCCTATTCCCTTTGGTGACAGATTTTGGGTACTGACAAAAAACAAACCTCTTTTAGAGAGATTGCTGATAGCAGGTACACTACTTCTGCATCAGCTGATACAATAGGAGCTATGCCTCAGGGCATTCAATAATTTCATTTATTTATTGAACCTTAGTAGTTTATCAATCACAACTGATTTGATACTTTTTGAACAATATAAATAGCAAAGATACTTTCTAACATTTCTGTTTATTGTTTGGTTCCAGGCAATAAAATCTGAGTTGAGGAAAAAATAAAATCTTGTTTCATTAGTGGAAACTTTTTTATATTTCTATAGAACTTGAAAATGGAAGATTTCACAGTTTTCACTGTTGATCACAGCAGTTGGGAATCCTCTTAGTCCTGAAAAACCCTCACAAAAGCCAATCTCTCTTAGCAAGAATGCCGTGTCTTTGGAACTTGGAGATCAGCTATGACACAGAATAACATAACTGTTGTCACAAACACATTAAGAAGCTTTTAATTTTTAACACAGCATTGTCATGGTCCATTATTTGTTTTTAAAGCTAATGAAAGGTCTCAATTATGGATACAATGTGCAGTTAGGAACTCAAAATATGGATGTTATGGACAGCCATATTTCTAAACATACAGCAAATCTAAAATTTCTAAATAACTACTGTAGTAATACTATTATAACTACTTGGATTAAAACCCTGCCAAACAATGTCAGAAAAGGTCACTAATTCTTCCCTTTCTAACAATGTGCTATGTGAGATTTCAGAAATGGCTTGCCTCCAGGGTAGATTAATAGGTGGTGGTTAATCCTTATCTGTTCACCTCTGTTCTAGAAAACGTGCTTGCTCCACTTGCCTGCAACTGGGTCTTTAATATTTTCTTTGTCAGCTTCTCAAGCAAACCTCAGCAGTGTGCCCTCAGCTAGTTTGAAGGTGACACTAATGCACGAGGAGTGAATGACTTGCCGGAGAGTCAACCTAGCATCCAGAGTGACCTTGAAAATCTGGAGAAAAAGGCCAGCAGTAGCCTCATGATGTTCAACAGGGGAAAGTGTAGCATCCTGAACCTCATGAATCCCATGAGGACCAACCAGTTGTAAAGCAGCTTGTCAGAAAGAGCCTGGGGGTACTGGTGAACACCAGGTTGAACGTATTAAGCTCTGATCAATTCAATTCACCCTTGCTGGAAAGAAGGCAAATTACAATCCTCAGCTGCATTAGACAAAAAAATTTCCAGTAGGTGAATCAAAAGTTGCTTACCTTTTACTTAGCACTGGTGAGGCCACACCTGGAGAGCTGTGCCCAGTTCTGGGCTCCCTGTATAAAAAAGATATGGACATTCTGGAGAGCATTCATTGGGGTGGTAACCAGGATGATTAAGGGACAGAAGCGCCTGTATGAGGAAAGTCTGAGAGATATGGAATTGTTCAGGGTAGAAAATAGAGGGCTTGGAGTGACCTTATCAATGTATGTAAATACCTGAAGCACAGAGCCAGGGTCTTTTCAGTGATGGCCAGTGACAGGACCAGAGACGATGGACACAGACTGAAACACAGGGAGTTCTGCCTGAACACTATTTCTGTCAGAAAACACTATTTCACTGTGAGGGTGACAGAGCATGGGCACAGGTTGCTCAGGGAGGTTGTGGAGTCTCCATCCTTGGAGATATTCAAAGGCCATTTGGTCAAAATCCTGGGCTCCAGATGGCCCAGATTGTGTAGAAGGGTTTGAAGAGATGATCTCCAGAGAAGTCAACCTGTACCTCTCCAACCTCCACCATTCCAACCTCAGCCATTCTTTGGTTCAGTGATTCTGGGAAACCTTAATAACCATTCCACTTCTCTGTAGAATCTTTGTAATAAACAAACAGAGAAATTATCTTTTCTTCTTTAGAAAACATGAGTTTGTATTTCTCCATTGTTCTCCTCTTTACTCAAAATCTTGTGGAGATCACAAAAGATCAGCTGATAGACCAGGAGTCTCAGTAAACATGTGTGCAAATGCTAGCCTTGTTTATAAAAAGCAAAGAGGGCTGCATTTCCCAAAACCTGGCAGATACCTTTGGTATTTTTCTTCTAAGTAGTTATAAGTCTGCCTTATTTGTTCCTAAATATTTTGTGACTGAGCAGACTAAAGGAAACCAGAAAGGATATTTATACATAAATGCCCTTATTTTGTCTTAATTTTAAAAAAAGTTCACTTTAGCTCTAAGGATCAAACTTTTGTAATTTCTAGAGTTGGAAAAAATTATATGCAGTAGCTTCTCTTTCATGCCAACAGAGGGTGGATTTAATTAGATAGTTTCCTTACTCTATTTATGCAAACCACTAGTGACCCATAAAATTTCTTTATGCCATGGATTTTTTTTGTTTCCTCTTCTTTTCTTCTTCAAGGTAAATAGGATTTTCATTTGCTTATGTTTTATTTTTCTGAATATTAAATTTTGATGTGAAGTTTCCTCATTTTACTTTCATAAACCTCCAAACACCCTGCAGCTTCATTTTCCTTTATTTGTATTTCTCATGTTTCTTTTCCACAGTACAGTTATCTCTGTTAATTGGCTATTGTTTTTCACTTTCAAGTTCTGCCTCTGTGGCTTAATTGCTGGAGAGCAACTAACAGAATTTATGCAGTGTCCGAATTTTTGACCCTGAGCAGAGACTTACTATGCAAAAATTTCCCTTGAATTCTTGTACATATAACCTTTAACCTGATTTAATTCACTCAGCTATTGCTTAAAATTGGTGAATAAACATAATTTAAATAAGTACATATGATTATAAAATTCTGTCCTGAAGGGTACACGTCTGTTTCCTGAAGCACAGAAATGAGTAGGAATAGCAAATAGTGGATTGATCCAATTTTTGCCATTGTGATCAGAGGAAATCACAGATGGCTGTTTAAAGATTAAATGGGAAATTTAGGTAAAAATATGATTCAAATGAGAGTACAGCAAGCAAGCTTAGGAGAAGAAAGCATAACAGTGCAGTGGATTAAATGTTATGTGGGTAACAAGAACATCTATGTCAGTTCTCCTAAGTACAATTTCACTTAAGCTTTAGAAAAAGCAGCAGCCAGGAAAGTAATACAAAAATCTAGTTCTTGGCTTTGTTAGGTTAAATCCTGACAAAGTGAACAATTTTTTGGCAGATGCATGGGCGGAGTTTCTGGCATCTCACAGAACACATTCCTGCAGCCCAGCCTGCCCTGCCCCATCCCCCCAAAACCAAACAACAAAATACTTATCATGCAAACCAATGCAAAGCTTTAATTGCCTTATTCTCTTTCTGACTTTCTCTACTTTATTTTTCTTCTTTTTTTACCCCTTCAGTTTCCTCCCTAAAATCCTACTTTGGCATTTCCCTTTAAAGAAACGCTGCTTATACTGCTTTTCCCATGGAAGTCAATTCTTAATAGGTAGAGAGAGGTTGGTGTGTGTAAACAAGCAATTATTAATGAATGAATCAAAAGTTTCTTAAGTTTAAGCTGAATGTAAAGAAAATCTGTTTGTATACTGTTAAGCATTTTGAGAAAATGATAAAGTTACAACCTGAAAATAAACTATGAAAGCCAGATATTATTTATGAAAGTCATCTGAGTAACTGGCAGACTGAGAACATCAATTGTCTCATGCCTCATAAATAAATAGACATAGGCATTATAGCAGCTATTATTAATGTAAGAATTACTTTTTCAGAGAAAGTTAAATACTGATTGTCTACTCTAGATATTTCTTAGAATAATGTAGGGAAATATGCAGCTACTTTCATGTTCCTATAATTAACAGACCAAAACATTTTGTAACTCAATGAAATGAAAGTATTGTCTGACCATTGGTGAATCTTATCCACTTCTTACACAGTCCCATTAAAATCTTTATATCCCCCCTGGAACTCTGAAGGCCTTTTAAAGATCACTACTCATCCTCTGTGACACAGTCGTTTGAGTTCACTCTGCAATTGGACCATCTGTATCTCATCCAGAAGAGAATTTCTTCACCCAGTTTAGTGGCTCAAGTCTTTAGTGCATTGAATAGTTTTTACTATTTACTATCAAAATAAGTGAGAAAAACCCATGTAAACCATATATGTGCAATCCAGGTTTGATGAAGGATTGTTAACTATCAACTAGTCCTTGAATTCTGCATCTACTGAGATGGAAGACATCCATATTTTCATTGTGTGTATGCCCAGAGGTCAGCACTGGCATTTGATGGTTTCATTGGTGAAACTTCATGAAATTTGTTGGAGAGAATTCAAATGCTGTTTGTTTTATCTATGTCATGCTCACGCTGACATTGTACAAGAACCATTTGTAACTAACTCTTTAATAACACATTTTTTTAATACAGCACCAATCAACAGACTTGAAATATGTATTTCATAGGTTCATTCTGAATCATTTTTATTATACCTAGCCCATATAGTCTCCCAGAAGAAACTATGACTGCACTTCAGCATTGGACTACAAATCTCAGATAGAGGCAGTTCAAAATCTAGATCAAATGCTTGTATAATAAACTGACCACCTTATGAGAAAAAAAAGAAACAGTCATTCATTAAAGAGTCTGTGTGCTTCCCCATACTGACTGTCAAACTTATTTTTCTTTCTCTCTTTCCATGACATCAAGTAATCACAGGACCTCCTCACTGGCAACTACAAATTTGAATGGCAAGCATCAATATTTCAAATCTTACTGTCATCCACACCTACACCAAATGACATTCTATCTGCAACTGGTATTTCAGGGTAAAGGTGTCCCAGAATTGGAGATGGACTTCAGCATTATGAATAAGTAAGTGTTAACAGAAGGGTAACTTCATAGCCCTCCACATGGGCTCCATAAATTAATGTATGAGGTATTTGGGAAAGATCTCCCTTCTTAACATATGGTATTATCCACTCAGAAAAGGAAGTGATGCACATAGTGCTTGTGATGTCACCTGTCATATGCATTTTGACATTTTTCAATTGCTGTTTTTTTAAGAGACGTTGAAAAATAACTTGAGTTACTAAACAATTTTAATAACAAAAAAACACCAAAATATTCATTTTCTTACACTGAAACAATGGACGTTATATTGCTGTCAACAAAAGTACATATTGTACACTGTATCTAAATTATGTCAATTCCATGGAACTGATGATATATTCAAACCACTGAGAAATCTACACATCTCTCTGGAATGCAACAGAGTTAATTCTTTTCTTGTAAAGGGAAAGCTTGGAAACGTATTAAAAAAAAATAATCTTGCACAAAAAGGGTACCTTTCACAACTGATTTTCCATTAATTTGTGCATGCGTTAGAGATTTCATATATCTCCTTTAGAAACAGGAAAAATTTACATGTTCTGTATCCCCTCCTAAAAGTACAACAACTGGTATCAATTAAGGCCGTTGCCAGCTGTTCTGGAAAAAAGTGTCAAAATTTATTCTTGCAAACTCCTGCCATGCCTCCTGTTCCATCTTGGTCTGCTTATAAAAGCTTACACAGGAATTTGGCAGAAATTTTTGAGGCCTTAATTCATCCTGTTGAACAATAATAAAAAAAACAAACTATGGCTGGACAACAAAGGCAAAAGGGAATATGGATATTCAGAAAATGGCTGAACCATCAGCACACAAAGCTATACCAGAACTTACAAATACAGCTTCATTTTTTCCTGCCAAGTCTGTGAGCACATGAGGTAGACAGTAACTTCACAGGCTTGTAAAGGCTACAAACTTATATTAGTAACTGAAGCCTGAATGCATTAAAAATTTACCCAAATGAAAATGACCCCAGTGAAAGTTACCTCAATGAAAGTTTGGAGAGAGAAGATGCTAATGTCACTGTTAATGACACTGCTAATGGTAATGATAAGGTGGAATTCTTCTGACCTATCCAGAGTCCTTAGGACAGAAGGGAACACAACCTATTCTCCAGATCCCTCAACCTGGAGATCTGAAATCCCTCTTGTTTGTCTGCAGTCTTCTTGTTGTCTCTTTGTTGGTAACCCTGTGGGAAGCCAGTAGCTGGTAATAATCAACGGGCCATCCCAGGCTGGGAAGATTCTTGGTGATGTCTCTTACCCAGGCCCCAGGGAAGAACCAAACTTCCCTATGGATTGGGTCTGGTCAATTCCTTCTGCAATGAACAGGGACATCTTCAACTAGATCAGGTCGCTCAGAACCCCATCCAACCTGACCTGGAATGTTTTCTACCACCTATTGGAAGCCTGTTCTAGTATTTTGCCATTTCCATTGTAAAAAAATTCTTTTTTCCTTCTGTCTAATCTAAATCTACCCTTGTCCTATTGCAACAGACTCTGCTAAAAGGTCCTTCCCCATCTTTTATACAGGTATCCTTTAAGTATTGAAAGACTGCATCTTATGAATAGGAACAAGTAGCAGACACATGAGGAAAAAGGATATTGGATTGCTCAGGTTTGGTTACAGTGAGACCAAATGAGAAACTTCTGCTTAACTAAATATACGAAGCATACCAACAGTTTTTGCCACCTCAGACATTGCACATCACCTTCATTACTCATTACAGGTAATGGGAGAAAAAGTTCATTCTCTTAAAAAATCCAGGACAAAACAAAACCAATAAAATCCCCCTCTATTGCAGAATTATGATTTACCAATAAAATCATAAACTGCCTCATTTTTGTAGTCTCACTAGAATTATCTACAATTGTACATTGATTGTGGACCCTCCTAACATTTTCCCCTACATTCCCGCTACTTGTATCACCCAATCCCTACAGTGTCAGCTACTCCAAACAAAAGTGTCACTATCCTTAGCATTTTTTCACAAGAAGTCCATCTTCTGGTTCTGGCTTTTATTTTTTTTTAGCAGAGAAAGTTGTTCTCTGGTAACTATCTTTTGTTGCAAGTTTTTCAGAGACCTTTTGAATGACTGACAAACCACAGAGCTTCCCACAGAAGGGAAGAAGCAGCAAAGCTAAAGGTGAGAGTGTTTTAAAGTTACCAGTGCCTCAGCAGATCCAAGGTTTCCCATGCATCTTCAAAGCACAGCCAGAGCCGTATTACTACCCAGGGCTGATTGCTGACATCAATAGTTTCCAAAACTTCTGTGTTCTTTGAGGATAAACACAAGAAGAACTCCATGCTAGAGATATAAGGATTTTCTAGAATTGCTCTCCTTAGCAGGACTGGGGTGAAGAAGACTATAGATAATTTGAGAGCACTTTCAAAAGATACTGCCTTTTATTTTCAGCCTACATGCCTCCTTCATCACAGCAACGGACTTTTATCTTGTTCTTCATCATCCTGACTTTGCAAAACCCTGAATGAACAATGAAAACTGTCTTCTACAGGATATGAGTTGTTAGTTAGTCCTTGAACAAATAAAACTATTTTCTAAGAGTTCTGTGTTTGTGGGGTTAATCTATTTACATCTTTGTTGATGTAGTACTTTGCCAATCTTCTTTTCCAGTTTTATTACCTTGTCATCTATGTAAAATCACTTAATAGCATGAACCTTCTTTTTTGAATTTTACCTCTTGGTTTTTGTATTTGTCATCATCTTAAAGTCATAAATATTATTTTCATTAGTAAATATGCAAGACTGGCGAGAATGGTGCCGTAATGCAACTTTTTTTTTTTTTTTGTGGAAGATAATCTATAAACGCTGGTCCATTTTTGCAGAAAGATTGTGTACATCTGTTCAGGGTGGTAAAAGTTCCAAAATGATCATGTTTTCTGTTTGTTTTATAGAGTATCAGAAAGAGGTTTGTTTGGAAACTTACTGAGCAAGTGTTTTAATTATTTATAAAACTGCTTAGAAAGAAAAAAAATTCTGTTTTACCAAATCTGTTTATGTTTACCAAATATGTTTATATGTGCTTGTTTATTACCAACAATAGCCATTCTTTTTAATTTTAAAGCTTTAAGTATTACTTCCTTCTAATTAATGCCCAAAGGGAGAATCCCTTGTCATTATTAATATTTCCATTCTGGGATTAAAAGTTGAAATTCCTTTAAAAAAATGTTCTTTCCCCTCACAGTTACTTCTGCTCCAAATAAATAGTACCTAATCCCATTTAAAAAGAAGTATAAATTTATCCAAAGAATTTGAAAGTAAATGATATATAACCAACGTATATACCTAAGAAATCGGTGTGAAGAGAAGTACAGAATTCACTGATATTAGAATTCTCATAGCATGTGCAATGATGTTGGAAAAGCGTCATGGTAACATTAGAAGTAGGAGGAGAGCGAAGGTTAAATTCTAAATAAAAAGAGGAGTGCAGAGATTTGCAGTATTAAGCTCCATGTAGTCTATACACTATTAAATAGTTCCAGGTTGTTCTGTGTCCTAAGCTGGCATATCACTCATGCTGGGGCAACCAGGAGGGCTGAAGGAGAAAATAAAACAAAAATAAGCCTAAAGTCCTTGTCAGCTGTTCTGACAAATTTGGTCTGGAAGCCAGCATTGAGAATAGCACAACAGTCTTCTGTACTAAAAGAGCCCATATTCTGAAACCACAAAAACTAATTTTTTTGCAAGGTAAAGCAAATACTGATATTTCATCTACTTCTACCAGGGCACGGTGTACCCCAATTAATCAAAAGAAGTAGTGAAGCTGGAAGTGACAGAAAAAAAGCAAAGGCAAATGACAATTTGTCATAACTGAATGACTATCAGTAACATACTGAGTATATAGGTGAGAGACATTTAACAATAAATTTAACACCCAGAGAAGATATTGTCATAGTGTACCATGATATATTTGAAGGAATTGGAGAATCTGAGCATATTTGCATAGAAATAAATATTGTATTTGATATATATATTTGCAGTAGGATAAATTCTGCTGCACTTGGAATACCTAAAATGCAGTTGTTAGGCTGCATGTGTAATTTCACTATAATCAACAGTAAAGTTAGGGCAACAAGCTATGGATTAAAGCATGTTTGAAGTATTTGAAAGTATCAAAATTTTGTCCTTAACCAGTAAAAAAGAGGGCAAGTTGATAACACTGGAGAATGCATCAGAACCTCTATTGGATCAGAAAAAAGCAAAGAAAAAGAAATAAAGACTCTGTGTTTAACAGCATAAGGTTAAATGACACCATGGCTATTACCATTGCTCAGAACTGACACCAGAAGATTTGCAACATCAAGCAACTTGTTATAATTTCAGATAAGAAACATGGGGTCTGGCAGGTGAAATTAGATTGGTACATCTCTTTTTAGGTGCCTCTATATCTCCAGGAGGACATTATCAGTTTTCTAGATTAACATTTGAGATTAAATGTGTCAGTGAAATATTGTAGAAAAAGAGTTATGAGGCACTTGGTGATACTTCCAGAGAGGACATAATTGCTGATTATATGATTATTGCTTCAACTGCTGGAGCATAGCATGACAGTACCCCAAGAGCAGAAATGCTGAAATCAAGAGAGGGAAATAGTTAATATTACAGAGGGACAGTAGAAAGAAATAGAGATAAAATACTTGCTGGATCATGTATTACTTCAAAGTGACTAAAAACCCAAAAGCTATTATGATATACTGATTAATTCCAATAAGAAAGATGAGAGGTCTTTACAAAGAAATTATGTGCAATAGATAACACACATCTTAATAAATTAGGAATTACTGAAGTCTATTTTTCAGTCATACAGAATTCAGTTTTTGACACATTGAGGTCTCTTCCATAAGTCTTTGCAACAGAAAATACTATGCTCTTTTATGACATTTATATCATAGTTTACGTTTTGAGTCATTTACAATTTTTAAGACACCTTGATACTGGTGCATTAATTCTTTTTTCCAACATTCAGAAAAGTCCAATTCCTCGTGGTTTGTTCTTATCCTTCTCCACTGCCTTATTTGACACTTTCTAATGTCTTGTATGAAAAAGAATAGAACCATCAGTCAACCCACAGGCCCACACAAAAAGTGAGACTGACCTTCCTGGAGCAGATTATTCCTGAAGAATGCAGAAGGCACTTAATCTCATCTTTAAATTTGAGTCTGAGAGAAAAACAGCTGCAGGAAATGCCTCTTTCTTTCAATAAGAAGAACCTTAGATGACAGCTGGGTATTTAGCAGAGATAGATCACACAGAAACCTGTGATGATATAATGTCCTTCCTTTTCAGTGTATACATACAACAGGGACAAAGCCAGTATATTATGGGGTTCTCTTTCACTGTAGAGAAGTTTCAAGATGTCTCAACATTGCATTGCCATTCTTTTTCTATGTGAACTCTTAATTCTGTTTTTTTCTAGGCATGACTGAAATTATATACATTTTCTGCAAAGTATTAATATGGTTTTCCTATTAATCTGTGACAAAGCATGAAATTTAATATTTTCCCCATGACAAACACATGAAAATTTATCAGCCTAGCCCATGGTCTGTACAGTGAACTATTTATAAGCTATCATTTTTAAAAGCAAAGGAAGTTAAAAGAAATGAATAAACATGCAGAACTTTTCTCCCTATGGTAGTTTTATTAATCATTTTTGTGGAATATAAATTTTACATTATTCACAAAACCTTCTCTGCAACCAGAGCCTTTGTCATGGTACTGAATGTTATTAGCATTCAGCTTGGTACTAAGCAAGCAACTAATTCTGAATGAAAATTCCAGAATAAAAGGAAAATTTCCACTTTGATCATTTTAAGTAGCATGTATATAAGATGGGATTCTTTTGCAGCCTCCAGACAGTCCTCAGTTGTCATAGGAACTCACAACATCCCCTGTGACTTCCAGTTCTTGTTGCACTTTTCTCTTTCATACTGTTAGTATCTTCTGTTACACAAGTAACTGCAAGTACTGAAAAGAGACAAAATCTCCCAAATTGCATGGTTGGCAACTAGGTATTTCAGGATCTGGGCTTTTTGAACAAGGACATCTCTTCAGAGGATTATTCAAAAAATGGTAGCACATTTTCCAGACTCTGTTGCTTTTTTTTTCCTTTTTCTAGGGGTTGAGGTTTTTTGTTTCCTTGTTCGTTTGGTTTTGTGCAGTCACCATCCACGTGCTGATCATCTTACATCTGTTTTCCAACTTTTTCATCAGCCTTTCTCTTTCATAGTTCTTTCAGCAGTCTTAGCCAGCCTTGTATTATCTTCTCACCTGATGGAAGTGGGGAGAAGGTAAAAAGCATTTAGAAATTTGACAGATGCAGGAAAACTAACTGCGTGTTCCTAAAGTAATACCTAGGATCTGGCTGTATTAAGCTCTCCTCATCATGACCATAAAAGTAATCAAGGGTAATTAATCTGGTATTGGACAGCTAAAATTAAGACATATCACTTGCAATTATAACTCTCACTTTTGTTGCCTATGTCACATTTTGTCCCCAAGGCTCTGCAGCCATGAGCACCAAAGTGCCTAAGTGTCTTCTGAAAACCCAGTTTTTGTCTATATTCTGTCATTGTATTCAAAAGTTTTCAAAATCTTGATAGTTTGCATATGTACATAGTTTGCATGTGTAATACTCAGCTGAGGCATCGAATTTGAAGTTCTGCTTTAATCTAATTTTCTGGCTGGGTTGAGGTAAATTTCTAATCCAAGGCTCAAGATTGTTCTAGCAGCTTAGGTAATGCTTGAAAAAGAAACTTCACTGCATTTCTCATGTTTTCCTAGGCTTCAGAATTAATATGCAATAAAGACAGAATAGGAAACTCAGATTTCAAAGTAAAAATGTCTAGAATTTTAAACGACTTTTAAACATTTAACATTATTAATTTTTTCCCTTTCAGAAATAAGATATAAAAAATGCCTTCTGAAATGCATTAGAACACTCCTCAATCATCCTGAATAATGCATATATGCATGCATAAATCAAATATACTTTTGATAGTGTCCAAAATTTATTGCAAAAAAAGGCCAGATAGATAGATAGATAGATGAGTATTGTCTGTAGGATAAAAAATGGCACAGTTTTTTATAAATATACCACAAAGCTATACAATATATTCATCCAAGATTAATAAATTACCAAGATAATTATTCTTTGGGCACTTTTATGATGACCTACACTAAGAAAAATGTATTAAGTTATACAGAACAATATCATCAGCTAATATCACTCATGACTGCTTCATATTTCAGAAAAGATTCTCTGATTTTGCCCAGCAGACAAATTTTCATTAAAAGGGGTTGTTTGGTTGTAATGCTGGACACACTTCCCTCCCTGTATTGCCAACTTTCTGAGAGACTTTGCCCTCACCATCTTCATACTTGACATATTCCTGTACTTTGTGAATTTTAAGGAAAAGAAACCAAACTGTGTTTCAAAGTTTTGAATACAAAGGTCTTCAAGAGTAAGTCCTGTTGCAAAGCACCACAGTTAGGCAGTACTGGGGTGTTACTCTTTTTCCTAGCCATAAACTTGCTGAGAAGAAGGGAGAAGGAAAGGTTGCAGCAAACTCAGTAACAATTGAGTTCTCATTCTTTGCATCAAGAGGTGCATTTACACACACAGAGCTACTGCCCAGTGCTAGCACTTCCCTCTACCAGACAGAAACTGCAACACTGCTCTGCAGCCAGGGTTAGTTCAGAATTCCTCTGCCCTTCTGTAGCTTCCCTGCACCACAAGTCTATACTAAAATTATGTGACCTGTGTTGGGAACACTTCCCTGGCTAAGGGGAAAACCCGATAAAGAATAAAGATTAATCTCCCTCCAGTGAGCTTTTATTCAATCCTAGGTTTTATTTAAAGAGAAATATCTTTATGGATTAAGATAATTCTGAGTACAGTCTTATAATGAATTTCTTCCATTTTAAATCACAGTCTAGGGTAAATATTATTTTGGTACACAGAGTTACTAACAATACATACAAATACTGAGCGCATCAAATAACCAAATTGTTTCACATAAACATTATCCTCACAGCTTGCCAAAAGCCTGTTTAGAAATTCTCAGACTCACAGACTAGAAGTTAACAAATTCAGATAAGAAGGTAAAATCAAGCCCAAGAATCAACATTAAAGACACTGCCTGCAATTTATGGTGTCGAGCCAAGAAAGTTACTGAAGAGTTGATGTTTCCAGACCTGCTAGGCAGTAAGTGGATTAAATGAATTTATAAATCCTGTGAAAGTATGAAAGATTTTACATAAAGTACAGAAAAATTCAAAACTCATGTTTCTAAAGAAGGAGAAAATTATTGACATGAAATTTATCCTGAGAAGAAAAATGTAACTGCAATGTCATTGAAGAAGCCTTCCACTCCTGCCTGAGAAAGGGGCAGCTTCCAGGGCATTTAAAGAGATCCTCAGTGCCTCTGGGGAAGATGGAAAGGAGATGCAGACAGACTATTCACAGCACGTCAGGATGTTGAGAGGCAATGACCAAAAATTCAAAAGGGAGATTCTGACATAAGGACAAAATTATGACCATAATTAAACAGTAGAGTAAGTTTCCCAGGTCGATTTGCTGTCTCTGCTCCTGGAGATTTTCAAGATCTGACTGGATAAAGCCCTGAACAACTTAGTCTCTATTCTTTTTTGACCCTGCTGTGAGGAAGAGTTTGGATTAAAGACCTCATGAGGTATGTTCCAACCTGAATGATTCTATAATTTTATGATTTTGTTGAGGTCAAAATGTCATTATAATGGAAAACTTTTCAAAACTCAGTCAGTTTTTTTAGGAACTCACTCCATCCAAGTGGAGAAAAAAAATATATACTACAAAAATAATATATACTATTTAATTTCCAACCAAAGAAATAAAGAAAAAAACACCTACAAAACTGTATTTTAAATACCACCCCAACATTGTAAAAAAAGGAATACTCAGGCTGAACTGAGAAACATGTTGGAAAATTTATATCCACACAACAAATTTTAATATGTATTCATGGATATCTCTGTGTATATATACACATATATCTTTTCTCATGCAACAAGATTGTTTTCTCTCTTTTCAGTCATTTTCCCTATTCATTTCACATAACTAAGATCTTGAATTGTGTGTTCATTTTCAAAAATTATAATCACATGTAAGAAATAGAACTTATGGTAAGTCTTACTATACGAGCCAAGTACTTTAATTCATTTTGGCTTTACTGTTAACTGCCTTTTTTTTTAATATAATGTGCACATTGTATGTAGTGATTCTTGGGCTAAAGGATGAAAAGGAATAAAACATGCCCATTATATTAGAAACAATTTTGATGTCCAAAGTGAATAAAAGTGTTATGGAGTCAAGAGCTGTGTGGGATTAGAGGGGGATCTGTTGGTAAAAAAATGCAGAGATACCAGTTAAACTAAGCAATATCTGCAGTTTGCCTCTAGTCTAAAATAATGAATTAAATTAAGGTGTAAATTGAAGAGAAATTTGGAAGAAAAAGAAGGGAAACACTGATGATGTGAGTGATGTGAGATGTTAAATATTAAGAAGCAAGATAGTAGTCATACTAGGACTTGAATCTTCCAGCACAATGCTGCAGTCACCAGCTTACTATGGTTTCTTAAGAACAGACCAGAGCACATAAACTTTTAGCAGTGATAAGGAGTCTGCCTGCAAAATGAAGAACCTAAAATCACATCCCATAATCTTTCTCAAGACTCTCGATTTATCAGATGATAGCACATTTGGCCAAAACTAATTACAGTGCTCAATTTCCCTGCAAAGTAGATGTCTATCACCAGCTTCCACAAATAATTGACAGTGAACTATCAAAGTGAGTATTTTGTAAATATCTCTTCAGATGAAGTGTATTTGCATGCTAGTAGGCAGACTTCAGTAAAGAGTTTAAAATAAAAAGCTAATCTGCAGAAACCTGTATAGACACACAAAAAATTTTAAGATCTGAATCCTTCATGATCAAACATATAATTCACTGAAAATATAGCCCTCATCCTAGCAATGATAATGTGCATTTTATTGGAAGGCCTGACTGTTAAAGGAGCATAAATGATACTGTTGGTTGGACTTGTAGGAAACCTGTACCTACAGTTTTTGTAACTGTGCCATATACCATTCAGTTTTACCTTTTGAATAAACACAGAAATCAGTGGAAGCTCTAAGTAGTACATTTAAATTGCAACTATCTGAGTGAATGTGCAGTATATTACAGAATTATTTTTTAAAATCCCTTAAAAGAATCAGGAAACATCAGAATCAAAAAACATAGAAAGATTCAGGTTAGAAGGGACCTTCAAGGACCATGCAGTCTAACCCCTTCATGATGGACAGGGACATCTTTTACTAAAGAAAATTATTCTAAGCCCTATCCAACCTGGACACTTCCAGGGATGGGGTAGCCACAGCTTCCCTGGGCAGCCTGTTCCTGTGCATCATCACTCATTGTAAAAAAATACTATCTCATATCCAATCTAAAACAACTCTCCTTCAGCCAAAAGAACTGTTGGTCATTGCCCTGCCACCACAGGCCTTGGTAAAAGGTCTCCATCTTTCTCAAAACCCTTCTTTATGTACCGAAAGCCTGCAGCAATGTCTCCCCAGAGCCTTCCCTCCTCTGGGCTGAACAACCCAAACTCCCAGCCTTTCACTGTGGAAGGGCAGTTCCAGCCCTGATCAATTTGTACCCCTCGCCTCCACCTGCTCTCCCAGGTCCAGGTGTGTCTTGTGTTTGCAGTGCTCCAGCTGGGATCTCACAAGGGCAGAGCAGAGGGACAGAATTCCTTCCCTCACTCTGCTGACCACANAGCTTGGTGTCCTCTTCAAACTTGCTGAGAGTGCATTCATCCCTCTGTCCAGGTCACTGATGAACATATTAAATATTATTAGTCCAAGTACAGACCCTTGAGGGACTCCTCTAATTAATGATTTCTTTTTGGACTTTGAAATATGGAATTTAGCCAGAGAAAACTAAACCTCAAATATATTTTAAATCCTACTTGCTTTTGCTATTGGATTTTTAGTTAATCTATTTTACTACTACGGGAGATTTAATAATTTGAAATTTTCTGTATTTTAAAACATCTGTTATTGACCATCTTGACACCTAAACAGTCATGTCTTAAAAAGTCTGCTTAACCTGTAAGCAAAATATATCAATACCATCAGATTCTATACTGCACATTTTGATAATATATTCAATAATGAGAACAAGCAGCTTGAAAAAGCTCAAAAAGATAAA
>VZTB01005688.1:88661-193230 GCA_013397245.1 Thryothorus ludovicianus | reverse complement strand
TCCATCCATCCATCCAGTCATTTCATAAAGGTTCTGTTTGGAGTTTTACCCTGATTTGGGGTAGTCTTTTCCTACCCATCTACTGCTTTCCCTTCGTCTGAAAGGGTGGTGTGGAAGACAGGACTGTTCTGTTACACTGTGCTCACTCCGAACAGTTTCCACACTCGTTTCCAGGATTGCAGGTGGAAATGCTCTGTCCTGTCTGTGGGAGTCCTTCCAGACCTGGTGCCCAGACTATCTGCCTGCTGCTGTGCTAAATCAGGAGCACAGAAGAGACACACAGAGCTGAAGGAGCATGAGGACATGCAAAGACAGACCATTCACAATAGAAAAACACCACATTTTGTTCACACTCGGAAAACCCAGCTTTCAGAAGTCTTGATGGAGGTGCCCACTTACCAGCACGTGTCCAAACACACCCAGAGCTCAGTTTCAGTGAGATATACAAGGAATTACCTACCCAGGAGGACTTACAGACCAGAAAATCCAAAGAGATTGGAGGAAAAGTATAATGAAACGAAATGTAAAGTAAAGGTGAGTGAAGAACTGTCTGCTATGAAGACATCTTCACTGTAAATCAATTAAATAAGACCTTCAACTAGTTTCTTACCTTAAATAGCTTTCCCTGTTGAAACAGTAATACAAATACAGCTGAAGAAAGAAAGAGAAAACCTGTGGGTCTGGTTGGGTTTGTAAATTGTGTGTTTAATATTTGCACACCCTCCTAAACACACTTATGTCCTTATAGCCCCAAAAGGCACTAATTGCATTTTGGGGCTATAAGCTAATTGCACTGAGGAACATATAAAGCCTTTTAATGTTTTCCTAGGATAAATGATAGAAAAGAGCATGAGACTAAGAGCACCCTGGAAGTCTCATATAAAGAAGACTGCAGATCAATAGTACTGATTAATTTCTCAGTATGGAATTAATCTGGCAGCTTGCTCTGCAGACAGTGCAGGAGACAGGAACACTGGGTTAATGAGTTGACTATCATGGCATAATAGCAAAGAGAGACTCTGGTAACCCTTACTAAGCTTTGAGGCAAATGGTCATGCTAATGAACTCAAGCCACGATTTTAATTTCTGTTTAATGCAGGAGAGGTATAAAACAAATTACTGCAGTGTATTACTAAAGCTCCTAAAGCATAGAATGTGAAAAGAATAAATAACTTCTATTTTAATAATAATATTTAGTCCTTTTCTTATTTAGATAGATCAAAGTTCCCCTGGGATCAAAGACATAATGAATGCAGAAAGGTGAAATAGAAGTTATTCTCCCATTCTCTCTACTATGACAGTGTCTGGTGAGATGGTTACACTAAACTCTTCCATTCCAAGTGTTCCCATCAATCCCAGAATAACTGGTAAAATTATAGCCTAGAAGCCCTTGACTTAATGTTTTCAAATGCTACAGGTTATTTTTTCCAATGGACAGCTACTGTCTTTCAAAATGTGTGTTGTTTCTGAACTGATTTTTGTTTTTTAGATTTTCAGCCAACAGCCGTAGAATCTATGATCTTGTCGAGATAAAAGTCCTGCAATAATCATAAATCCCTTCCACGTGTAGATGTTCATAGAATACGACCAGGTCACCTCTCAATCTTGAAAAAACAAGAGAGATAGAAGATGTTTTTTCTGCCTAATACTGTGAAGCACAGGCTCTCCTTGGATACTTCCCCCTGCCTGAGGTTTTCTCACAACCATCTTCCCAGAGCTACCAGATAATTAATTTTTATTTTAGTTAACACACAGTAAGTAAATTTGGGTTAATGATACTTTTCTGTAACAAAATGTTTTACAGAACACATTAAAATCCCCTGCATAAGTATGTTTTATCATAAAAAATAGTAATAAACACATTTGACAAGGCGTATTCTCTATAAGCCATCATTTGCATTAGTAATAGTATCTTGTCTGAGTCACTGCAGACCATATTCTGTATCAAATTTCCATAATTTAGTAGGGGCAAATGTCAATTTTACAAATGTCTATTTACCTGAGTCATTCCATTTACCAGTAGAAATATGGGCACACCTTCATTTCTCAGTAAAAAAAAAAAAACACATTACTTTTGAGAGTGATTGTTTCACCTCGGCCTTACTTTCAGATCAAACAAAAATTTGTCTTTATTATGATAAAACAGAAAGATGCCATCTTTCTTCATCTCAATAGTAACTTAATGAAAAATTCTGTTTTCTTTTCTACCATGATTGATGATTTTTAACATTATTATCTACTCTTGGGCCTGAATTATGGTTATAAGTTTTTTATGTCTCTTTAATACTTTCAGAAATTTAAGTGCTTTTGACTTAACAAGGCCACGAGCTAGGAATTCTCAAACATTGCTTTTAAGAAAAATGTCCATGTTCATACATGACTGATTACCAAATTTTAGCTGTTGAGCTTCCAAACTACAGAAAAAATTAGTTAAACTGTTGTAGAGGTGGTTTCTGTAAGATTCTGAGATGTTCCAGGACCCTTTATTTGTTTGGAATGTAATATAATCGTGTTCCTCAAGAATAAAAGTCACTTGGATGCAAAGCAACATACTATTTCCTCAGGAATATAGACTTAAATACATAGTATTAAAACTGAACACTCAAAGAATTACTCTTTTTATAGGCACAAGCAGCATATCTATCATTACACACTGTAATATGAAGAGAAAAAAAATCCACTGCACAGAGAAAAGCCAGTATTAGAAAGCATAATTCAGGAATTTTCTGATGTCATGATAAAGTGATTCTCCTAATAACAAATCACTGTACAGAGATATATGGAGATATCAGTTATCAACTATATCAGCAGTAAATGAGTAATGATCTAAGAGTCAGTCAGGAACAAGTATGCTTAATTTAAGTTCTCTTGCCTGCTACATAGGCAAGAGAACAGAGAATGAAACAAGTGACAAGTAAAACAATATTTAATATTAGAAGATTTGGCAAGGCATTTTTGACTGCTATAGGTAAATGTAGATATAGGTAGGGAAAAAAGAGAGCAAAGACATAAAATTGCAACATTCAGCTATGTGTTTACTGCATGCTGTTCAAATGAGCACTTCAAATTCAGATGAATATTCACCTGAAAATAACCCCTTACAAGACTTTGGACATTCTTATTGTGAAATGCTCTCACTGAGATCTCAGCATTTTTAAGGCAGCATGCAACCAAAGAAATACAAACTATGTATTTCACCATGTAGTACTATTAGCACCCTGAGTCCATATTGTGGACAAATGCACACATGTGGGTGCAAAAAAATAAATTTTGGGTTAAGGGAGAGGACATCCTGCAATGCTCAGTGAATCTTTTCACTGTGAAGGAAATGCCTCCAACACATCCTGGTAACAGAACCAAAGCTCAGCTGGGACCTTGGTTCTGCCCGGAATGTTCTTTCAGCAGCACAGCAAAAAACAACAAGACAGATTTCTTAAGAGGAGATTTCCTTGGAGATTCCATGGCATTTTACAGTGAAACATGCAGTTTGTAAACAGGCAATGCTTTGCTAAGGGAGGGGTTTGGAGCACTTGAAGGGGGCAGGTGTTTGTGCTGCTACGGAATTTGTTCTGCAATAAATCTGCAGCTGCAGACTTTGCAGCCAGCTCTCCCCTCCATGTCCAGGCAGCATGAAAGAACAGAAACTGCTTCATATCAGTGCAAAATCGGAGGAGAAAGCTGAATTCTACCCAGAGGAGAATCTTTTGCTGGCTGTACCAACTCTGATTTCACCAGGAAAGAGGCAAGGCTCCCTGAACAGCACACAGGTATCCACAAAGACCTGACTCACTACAAAGCTGAGGAAGGAGAACAGAAAGCACAGAATAATATTTAACCCTTTCCCTCTTTGCACAGGAAACTGAATCTCCTCAAAGTCAATGTAAGAATTGCTGAGCTCTCCACCCAGCTGGTACAGACCCCAGAGCCTCAATTCCCAGAGCAAAGACTCAACAGCACCATCATCTCTAGATCATGTCATATGGAAAATGCTGACAGTGAGAGAATGGCTCGTGGCTGCTGCTAGAGATTGGGAAAGGCAGGCACCAGCTCTGGAAGACCCATGGGGAATTGGCACAAAACGTTTCACAGTCTTTTCAGCTCAAGATCTGTAGGGGTGGGGAATTAAACTCCCCAGGAGGTTCCATCTGATTTTTTAACACTCTCATCTATTTCCTCAGCATGTGCAGGCAGTTCAAGATAAGCTTCCTGAACAGCTCAAAGAGCCCTACGGGGAGCAGAGATTATAAAAAATTCAAACAAAAGCAAATGAGCCAAAACAAAAACTGCACAGATGAAGAGCATGTCCAAACAATATCTTTTAGGATGGATTTACAGGTTTAAGTATTTGTTAAGAAAACTTCCCCAGCTGGAAAACACTACAGGATGGCTTAGCAGGTATTACAGAATCTGTTAAAACTTGTCAACAAAGAGGGCAGAGGCCACTGAGTCATGAACATTAGCAATCAATCCTCTTTCAGCACACTGGATTCCCACATTTTAGGGGTTGTAGGTAGGGAACATATTGACTGATAACCAAGCCAACAGCTTCGACATTCTGTGGTGTAATGACCAGAACTGTTTCCTAAATGAATAAATGTAACAAATATCAGAGACACTAAAAATGTGAGCTTTGAAAGCGTGACAAACAAAGAAAATAAACTCCTCTAACCTCAAACTAATTTGAGATAGGTTTTTTTATTTTGTGGAGAAAGGCCATTCTGGGTTTTCAGACATATTTATCAGTCAGAATCAAGGTCAGTTCTTTACAAAAGCCCCACAATACTCACTAGGCAGCTGACCAAGTAACTCAGATTTTTAGAAAGATTTGGCTCATTTGAGTATGGAATTCTTTTTCGGGCCTGGCTAAAAGTGGGCACTGGATGGAGGCCAATAGATAAAGGTAAGAAAATAGCTGACTGCCAAATCACAGCATTTTTCTGTAATAATCAGGTAATTTTGTAAGAATCTCAAAGATGATCGCTGAGCAGTAATTAACCCTGCATGCAGTAGGGTAGTCTTTAATACATCACTGAGTATCTTGGCACTAAGAACAGAATGTCACCAGCAATGGTGTGCTCTGTTTTAATTGCAGTAAGATCCAAGGTCACTTGGATTTAAATGCTCTGAAATCAAGATCTGAAAACCACACTGAAGTTGAGTTTGGCTTGTTTTCTTATTAATAATGTATGAGCTGAACCAGTGATTAAAATTGATAGATTTAGTGGTATCATAACAAAATTAACTTGTTTTTTTAACTGAGTAACCTATTAGACATTAAAAAAAAATCCCTAGAAATTGACTGTAGAGTCCATTAAATTCAGTTTTGTCAACACAGATAGAATCTGGCTGAGGGTTTGAAAATCAGGGCAAGATCAGAGGCAACAAAATGTCTTTTAAGGAATCAATTGGTTCACCAGCACAGGGCTACTGGTCTGTCTAATGCACTGAAAAATGGCACACTAATAATTTGGGATGACCCCAAGCAGTAGATCCCAGGTTGCCTAAAGGTTGTGTATTTAAAGGTTTTATAGTTTTCAGTTTTGTTGTCATATCTACAGCAAGCAAAATTATTGCATAGCCTTCTAATGGGGGAAGGGATAGCACACCACTGGGAAATCTGTCCTTACAAACAGCTTTTTGGATGAGACAAGAAAAAGAAACATCAAAAAGAATGTGTCATACATCAAAGAATTTCACAAGTCACAATAGTTTCTGGCACTTAAGGTCACTCTTGGAAGAATGAAATTGTTCAGTGCATAATATTTTATTTTCTGCTTCTTCTGGAGGAGGCTTTATTTCCTCACATGCAGCATTATGTAAAGACACTCAGGGAAATGAAGGATGAACACAGATGTGGAGAAGACCTTCCCCAAGATGTGGTCTGGAACTGACAGCCCCTTTGTCTGCTCCATCTTTTTGGTGGCAGTACTCAGGAAATTGCCTGACCCATCCACTCAGGGACTTCTTCCCCCAGGAATTAAGCTCATGAGTTGCTCCACAGCCCTGGCATCTCCTCAAGCATGACAATTTCACCATTTATTCTGCATTAATCCCAAGATATTACATCCAAGAGGCAAAGATAACAGTGAATACTCTTCTGTGGTCCTGCAGGGTGAACACAGGAGGCAAACAATGCATAAAAGGGGAAACAAAAAACCCCACTGGTGCACAGGATCCACTCATGGACCCGTGGGAAGGACAGTGAGATCCTGAGCATCTCTCCTGCATCCCACTCTTCAGAGATCCATGGATTCCAGCTGTACCTTTTCCTCAGCTCTGTGAACTCCTTGCTCACCTTGTCCTGATCTGCAAGGAACAACCTACAACCTCTACAGCCTCTACTACAAAGCAAAAATACTTGTCTGAATGATTTTTATCCACCCTTTCCAGCAGGGAACTGTGTGCAGCTGTCACAGCTAATGTTGTGGAAGCTCTCTTTGGCAGCCTTCTACTCCTGGTCATCCACAAGGAAATCCAGCCAGCACTTAGGGACATCTCAATGTGATGGGACATGGCAGGAATGGCAGCCTGATTCCTCTTTGTTGTCTCAGGGTATCACTAATTATTTTTACAGCTCTTGAAGCTCTTACTAACAGCAAACATGAATAAGCTGCACTGTCCTCATGTAGATTAATGTTTAATGAAGTCACAACCTGTGTCTATTTACCATAAACCCATCTCCTTTATGAAAGCTTAGTGGGCCAGCAGTGAGTAATTCTCATGCTGTTCTCATATTGTTATGTTATGTTCCTGTGATTTCCATTTCAGTCAGTGCAACGTGGAATTGCCTTTCATTATCCCAATTGCCATTGATGTTCAGATTGAAACTAAAAAGATCACTTTTTTCTCATTCAACCTATGGCTTTTCTGAAGGAAACTACTGTTAAAACGTGACAGACATTTATTTAATTGCTTTCTGAGCAAATTGTAAGCCATACAACAGCACAAAGGTCAAGATGAGAAAATCTTTGGGTTTTACAGACATTTCAGAGTGTTATCATTAGATAAGACCTTGAGACATCTGCATGTTAGTTAATGGCTGTTCTGCTTTCCTGGATAATGACCTATTTCCTACAGAAGAGCTAGCATCTATAAATTTCTCATTTACTGCCTGGATATTTTAATAAAAAATAAGATATTTGAATTCAGTGCATTTCATGTATCAAATTATTACTGCAAATATTTTTTAATCTGCTTAAAAATGACCATATACACAGAAAGTACTGCCTCTTTTTCACCTGTCAAAAAAAACCAAACCAAAACACAGGTTCTGATGGAAAAGAGATGCCATTTAATGCATAAAGGATTTTCAATTCTGTCATGTTTTTTAACCCTACTCATTTTTAGATAAGTAACCCCAAAATCTGCATCACTAAACCAAAAAAAAAGAAAAAAAAATCCTATCCTGTTTGAGCCACTGTTACACCAGGAGGTAAGTGTCCATGCATTCCATATCTCATCCCAGCTGTCAGAGGAAGGCTGTCATGTTTTAAGTGATTTAAGATTATGGATCAGAGGCCACTTGCTTCTCCTCAGGTAATAATAATAAATATGCTAATGCTTTTAGTGTCATTGTTAATTCCTTGTTTGTGAGCACTCAGAGGAAGGCTGAAGCAATGTGGGCTGAAGGCAGGATTTGAAGATGAGCTATTCCCAAGGAGATCAGGGAAGCCAAAATTCTGAGCTTAAAGCACTGACGCTTTTCAGTGTGGGAGACCAAGTCCTCTTCCACATACAAGGGAAACACACAGAGGTTTTAAATTCTTTTCAGGACATCCAGCTACACAGGTAGGAAGGACTAGATCTCCACTCAACCTCCTCCACTCCAACTTCCACTTTCCCTTCAGTTCTCATGTAAGGACTCATCAGTTTTGGCCAAGATTTTCTTTGGGACTACACCGAGTGTGTTATTCAGGGATAAATATTTGAAGCAACAAATCAACACATTTGAAGTGGTAATAATTTCAATTAAGTTATTAACTTATATTTTGATTTCAAGCGTATTAATTTAAAATCTTCAGTTATCAAAGAAACATGTATTAACTCTTGCTCCATCAATGGTGGGATGGTTCAACACCATAGAAACCTACTGTAATACATAAAAAAACACATTCTTCCTTCTTGTTCTTTAAATTTGGGTTTCAAAACAAAGACATTTTTACATGCTGAGTGACTGAATGAAAGGTATTACAACTTTGGGGCAAACGGTGTTACAAAACACACTCCAATGTGACAATGCAGATGTATTTAGAACAATTTAGGATGTAATAGAGTATATTAGGTTGAAAAACTTCCTTGGTTGATGGAAAGAGTCTGATCTGTCTGATGGAAAATGAGAAGCTGAAATTCCTCAGTAATTATCCTGTGTCATGAGCACATGTGTGTTTTCCAGGATAATAAGAAGCTTAATGAAAAGTTCATAAAAATTAAGGAGAATGGGAAACCATGTGATGCAAATATATCCTCACAACAGATTGCTCAGAATGTCATTATTGGAGCTTTGAAAGTGGAACTGGCAGAAACCTCCGAGGCCAGGCTGTCAGACAAGGCAGTGCAGAGAAACAATCCAAGACCTGGAACAATAATCCCCTCTTCCAAGCTGGAGCATTGTCTGGACTCAGCAGCTCAGCTGCAGGTGCAGTGCATCCCATTGACCTCTCTGTACCCACAAAAATAAATCTGATGTGACACTGGGTACCTTGGGGCTCCCTCTGCTCCCGTCCTCTGGCTGCTCCAGGTTTGGTGAAGATGGATGAATTTAAGTGCAGAGGGCCTTACAGCAAGGCTTGAGGGGTTAATGAAGGACCTGAGGCAAGAGAAACCATCCACCCTAGATGAAATCTCTAGGACTGTACCACTGTTTCTATGACTTTTCAGCTGGAATTTCTGTGAGGTTTCTCGTTTGTTTGAAGTGCATCCTAATGCCTTCCTGAGTGGAGGTAAGTGTGAGACTGGCTCAACACAGCTTTCCAAGCTTTTGCTGAAGGCAGGGTTTTTGCAGCAGAAAGCAAACTGCCCTTGTACATACCCTGGGATGCTCTGTGCAGGCACTACAGGCCACTGGAGCTGTTGCTTTTGCACACTTGCAGGCTGTAAAGGACACAAAATACCAAAATATCCAACCTGGTGCTCAAGTTCTTAGATTTCTCTTGTCTCTCTTTCTCCCGTTGGCTTTTCTGGGAAGCTGAATTAGCTGCAACTACTGATGTCCAGATGCAGAAGTTCCTGAAATCCCTCCACTGTTTTAAATTGGATTTGGGTCCAGGCTTACATTTAAGGCAAGTCTTCACCAAGGGGAAATTTTTAAAAACCTAAGTCACAGATTTTACAAGTAAATTAATTATCCAGCTAAGGAGCCACTCCATCTTACAGACCAGAGAACAATGCTTGCCATGAGTTGGAGATTATGGCTCTAACTGTGTTTTTATCATCTATAAAACTGGACATGCGGAAACTATGGTAGGAAATTTCAGTAATTAAAGCATAGGTTCTCCTAATTAACTGCAAAGCATCATTAAAATCTAATGAAACTGTAGTGGAGTAGCACAGGACTCTGGCTTAACTGCAAGGAGATAAATGCAAATGGCAGTTGAATTTTCATGTAGTTTGAAGTTTATACAATAGGACTGAATGCATTAACAGTAGTTTAGAACAGAAAAGCTCACTTTTAACACATGTGAATCAGGATTAGGGTATTAGTGTATAAGAAGTTAACATATTAAATAAAGAATGTGCCATACTGAAACACAAGAATCAGAGGAATAAAGGTTTTTGCTGCCTAAAGTAGTTGTATTTGTGGTAGTAAACTGAATTTCCCAGCAGATGATAAATAAGAGAACTGGTGTTGCACATCAGCATGATGTAAGACTAAATTTTTCAGTGCAGAGATTTCATCCTGGCACACCTGAACAATCTGCATCACCCTCCCATATTGCACCAGAGAAAGAACTTTAAAGCTCTGCAAGCACATTTCAAGAGTCATCTGTCATCTGTCATGACTCTTCCTTAACTCCTTTGGACCCTTGGCCTTTAGGAGGGAAATCATGGATACTGGAGCTTGAATGCCTAATTTAAGCTGATGTGTACCAGGTCCACAGGAACCACACCATCACTGATCTTCACTGAAAAAAATCTGCAGCTAAAAGTGTTTTATCTTGCCTTAGGTTCAAGGCATTGCAGGTGGAACCCTTCCCTCCTCTGTCTTCAGCTCTCTGAAGTATCCAAGGCTGGACAGACTCACTGCACATGCAAGGCAGAAGGAAAGCTCTTGAGGACAAGTCCTGAGGTCAGGACTGGCACATGATGGATCACTCTCCAAAGATGACTTTCTGAAATCAGCTTCTGAAGAAATATAAATTACCAGTTCCTTCTGAGGGCTGAAGTCCTGTAGGGCTTCCACCCTGGCACAGATGCCAACAGTATCCCATTCTCTGTACCTCTCCACCAAAGGCCTGAAGTGCCAATCCAGATGTTTGAGCTCAGGGAGATCAATCTCTACTGCCATTAAATCTTATGCTAATTATGCTGATGGACATGACGATGTCCTGGGCATCAGCAAAAGGCCCAAGCCAATCAAACTCGTTTAATTGCAATGCACAGATGCCAATACTTCTCAGGATAATACAGATGTAGTTAAGACACCAAATTATGTTCTTGGGTTAATCTGAAGACCGATTTCCCATTGATTTCAATAGTTAAGTACATTAAAATTATTTAGTATTTCGACAAACTAAGACTGGAAAGCAGAAAACATTTACCCTGCAACGAAAAATAAAGGCATACATTCAAAGTAGCAAAACAGTCTGTTTTTAAAACAACCAGTATTTTTTCCAAACATAAACAAAACAAAAAAAGGCGTAACATGCAGTTAAAGATTTGCTAGCAAATCATAAGCTAACACTCCACTTTTTAAGAAAGCACACAATGGACACAAACTCTTGTTATCTCAGCTGTTACCTTGGGTACTCATACCTTTTCTGTGTCAATTCCTTTAGACATGGACCAGGTTGAGACAATGTAATCCATGACTCTTTCACTAAGGCCTTTTGGGACTTGATATAATTTGAGGAAATCCCTCACATTGTTCAGCATCTCATGGTACCGGTTGGTGTTGGCATACATTTGCTGGAAAATGGTGGTGACGTTTCCAAAAATAGTTGCATAAAGAAGAGCTGGAAAAAAAATTAAAAATTAAAATATATATGTATGCTCTAGTAAATGCAAATCATAATTCAAGGATAATGTCAGAGAATTTCACATTTTACATTCTTACATTAGACATTACATACTTTTCAGAAAAGAGAAATATTCTGGTATCTCATAACACCAGTGTTTTTGACATTATCAAATACACAGAAATGTGCCTGTCATTTTTAATAATCTTTTCTCAGAGCTACTTCATAGCAGAATTCAGCTATGCATTTCCACATTACTTTAAAAAAAAACCTGCAGCCTAAAAATGGTAAGAAATAAGCCATCGTGAAAGGAAAAAATGCCTTCCATTGCTCAATGCATAATGTCTTCCCTCTACACAACCCATTTCTACCTCATTCCAGAAATCTCACTTTGTTTCACACCAATTTACTTTTGTACATCAGCCCTCCCTGAGAGGTGGCATTTTTAAAGAAACATGGTGTTCTCCTAAAACATATCTAATAGAAGAATTGTACTTCCATTTCACACAGTGCTTTTTATATGTCCAGGTAGAAATCAGAAGTCGAAGTTCATCACAAAAGCAGGATTCATACCAAACAAGGTCACACAATGTGTAGCAGAAATGAACACAAGATTTCTGTTTAAGAAAACACAGCAGAATAACATTCTGTGTGATGTTGCAAGGGCAGCTTTTCCCTTGCTTTTCTGACTGCTGCATCATATCTGCAAGCTACAGAAAGATTTCCTATACCTCTGTATCCATTCAGACATACATCAACACTTAAGAGTACAAGTATATGGATTATAAAAAAGTTTAGATGGATGAACTCCACATGACTTTTTTATTTCTTTAGCTTTCTCTGCTCCTTTGGACTTTTGCAGCAGGACATACCTGATGAAATATCATTTCTCTTAAGCGCAACATCCCTCATCCTTTTGAACAGCTGCTGATTTATCGTGCACTCACCTCATCAGGTTTGTGAGGGCACAATATCCCTGATGTTATATGCTACTGCAAATCATTATAAATGTATAGGGAAGCTCTAATTGCCCCCAAAATGCTGTTTCTGCAGGAACAGAATTTCTACAACCTGTAACTACAGCTGGACTGAATCTGCAAATCCAATGCCTACAACCCAGCTGGCCATGCAGACCTACCCAGAGGAGACAGCCTGGTTGAAAATGTGCCCTGTAAGGCTGGCACAAAAAGAGGCAACTTTGTCACCTGCCAGGCAGGAAACAGCTAAGAATGCCATGGTGAAAACAGTCTGAAGCAACTGGCACCTATTTACTTCCACTTAGCAGAGAGGATTTGTAGAAAAATATAAGGCCAGAGAAGAAATTCTAGTTCTGTGTCTCATAATAAAAGGTCCTGGAAAAGTTGTACTTTAAAAAAAAATGTTCCTTCAAGAAATTAAGGATAGAATAAATCACTGAATCAAGGACACAAATCCCTGTAAACACCACCCAGCAATACCTCACTGAGCTTGAATCCACACAGCAGTGGAGTCTGCAGCTTTATTTCTTTGGAAACCAAAGCCTTCCTTTTGACTTGGAAATGGTAAAAATGGTTGAGTTCATCCAAATATTCCACTCCTCTCACAGGTTACTGCATGGGGGATCTTTGGAAAGAATTAAAGGGAACCTATTTAGATCTTCAGAGCTTTGGAGCTGTGCCTCAAAGGCTCTCCTCACTCGTGGTGCTCCCCCATGCCCACATCAGTGGCTGCTGAGGGTGGTTTGCAGTTTTGGGGGGAGAGATAATTTTTCATATTTTACCCTTCTCTGTAAATGTTCTACCCATCCCTGTTCCCTACATGATAACTAGAAAAGGAGATAATTTATAAAAAACTGGTTTATATTGTTTTACAGGCCCTGATATGTAACAATTTCTGGAGATGCTGACAAGGATCTAATGCTGCTGACCCCTTCAAAGGGTTAAGGCTCTCCATCAATAACCCATATTGTCCATAATTAGCATGAGAAGATTTCTCAGAGAATCTCTGTTTAATGAGCAAATATTGAAGTGACAAGTGTGAGTCTTACCTTTCACCTATAAAAAAACAAAGGCAGATGAACACTACCGAGGGCATTTCACTTCTTTCACTTTTGCTACATTTTAATTATTTTTGGCAGGTGGAATTGGCAGTAAAGAACATTTGCCAAAGGTTCTGAAAAAAAAAAAAATGCTGTGCCTCTTTTTACAGTAAAAGTATTTAAACATCTAAAGAAATCTCTGAAGTTATTAATACACTTTAATAGTTTTAATTTAGTCTCTCAGTTTACAATAAACAGGAGAGATGTGGTTGAAGGGGAAATTACCCAATTTCGTGAAAGGACTGCTTAGGTCAAACTGCATTTATTCACCTTACTCTTTAATAACTTGAATTTCTCCAAACATTTCCTGTTATGTTCCTATAGTCATGCAACGCTCATTAACTCAATTGTTCTATGTGTGTAAACCTGGAACAGTCTTCACTAAATTTTATAGAGATAAATTTGATGTAACGATGCAGAAATATTTTTTTCTCAGTCCTAAAGGTGAGCTATGTGGTCCAACTGCAATTGTAGTTTCTAATTTTATTATTCAGTGTGGAAAATCTCCCCAAAATTACATACAAGAACCCAAGTACTATATATTTTTTATGCATAAAATCTGTTACTATATTTGTACTTTTATAAAACATTTCTGAGTGATTTAGCAATGGTGTTACATAAATGTTTTAGCCCATTTTTAAAAAAAGGAACTTTCTGGAAAAAAAAATGACTCAGAGTTACCTAAATAATCCCAAAGCATTTTAGATCTCTTATTATCCTGACTGTATGCTAAATACATCCATATAGGAACATCTGCCTTAAGGAACTGAAGGCTTAATTGAGAGATCTGATTTTCCTTATGTCCTGCTCTATGCTAGAGGATTATTAATCCAAGCATATACAAAGTTCCTCTAAACTGCAATTGTAAAGAAGATTAGTGAGGGAGTACCAGCCTCTTCTCCCAAATATCAAGTGGAAAAAGCCTCAAGTTGTGCCAAGGGAGGGTTAGATTGGAAGTTGGGAAAAATTTCTTCACTGGAGGAGTGTCCAGCAGTGGAACAGGCTGCCCAGAGCAGTGGTGGAGTCACCACTGAAGGGATTTAAAGGACACTCAGATGTGGCACTTGGGGACATGGTTTAGTGGTGGGGTGGGCAGTGCCCAGTTAAAGGTTGGATCCAATGACCATAGAGGTCTTTTCCAAATTTAACAATTCTATGAGGCCGTGATCCTGGAAAAACACGGATTTTCATTTCTGCATGTTGAGGTTTGCTGCAACTCCTTCTTCAAATAATAGTTGAAATTAGCAATTCCTGCAGGATTTTTAGGTAAGCATTATTATAGTTCTATCATTCAGGAGAAATTTGATAAAAACTCCAATAAGCATTTTTCTACTGGGTTTGCACAGCCTAATTTTGGTACTGAGAGGGTGGTTTCTGTGTACAGGGGTGGCTCCTGTGAGAAGCTGCTGGAAGCTTCCTCCACGTCCAGCAGAGCCAGAGCCAGGCAGCTCCAGGACAGATGTGCCACTGGCCAAGGCTGAACCAATTAGAAATTATGACAACATCTCTGTGACATAATATTTAAGAATAATAAGGAAAAAAAGGTATTGTGCAGAGTTAACTGCAACCAGAGAAGAGAAGCGTGAGAATATGTGACAGGAACAGCTCTGCAGACACCAAGGCAAATGTCTGGCATCCAGGGTCAAACCACTACAATTTACTAAATATAAAATAGAGAGAAATCCAGTACCTAAATACCTGAATTATGATCTTGGAAGCTGAGCAATTTTCTGTTATTTCTTTCCACCTCACCTTAAAACATCTGCTCAGACTGCAAAATGTTTGCAGGCACTGTTTGGTGCAACACCAGGCAGTGGCCATCTCCTACAAACAGCCTCACTGAGATGCTGCTGCAGCAAAAAGCTTCCACTTTCTTAACAGAAATAGCTTTCTTCAAATCCACCAACACATTTCAACCAAGTTACTACTTGGGAGAAAATAATCCTCCTAAGCCACCTCCCCCATCACTGTTTTATAGCACTTCTTTGATGCCAGCCCCAGCCTCCCACCTCTCCCCCTCAGGGACACTCCTGTCGGCCAGCTGGGCCGGTGAAAGCACCAGCACAGCCCTGTGGTTTTAGCTCTTCATTCTGAATCCTTGGCCCCACTAAATATTTTGCTTTTAAAATAGTCTCCCCCATCCCAGCAATGTTCTACATCAGTGTTCAATCACTGTTTTTCCCCATGTACAGGGAGACGTCAACACCAGAGCACACTAACTTTTACATTTTTCTCCCAAATCATCCAAAGCATTAAAAAAAAAACTTTCCTCCAACTATTCCTGCAGCCAGATCACAGTATTACCCCATAACACATCATCCAATGTATTTATCTTCCTATAAACCCCGACAGTTCATTGTCACACCTGCTTTGCAGAGGAGGAGGTAATGTGCAAAGGTCTGGATTCAGCAATGAAATTCAGCTCTGAACTCCTCACCAAAGCCATCTGACTGCTGAAATCAGGGGGGAGTTGCACACAGCAGTGTCTGGTCAAAAGCCCACCATGATTCCAGGTTCCAGTCTGACTCCAGCCTGGCACTCCCAGGTGTGTGTCCTGCACTGTCCCTGCAGGGTGGTGGTGACATTCCTGCATCTCCCTCTGCAGCCACAGAAGGTGCACACCTCCAGCTGACATCCACCCCTGCTTTCCTGGCCCAGCAGCTTCCTGGTACTACAGTAATGCAAATTCTAAATTTAGAGGATAGTGAAAATAAAGATAGGACTGTAAAATCCCTGTTAACATAGATACATTCTTGCCAAGAACTGAAGAATTATGTAAACTAGATGATTACCAGTGGTAAACCTGCAGGAACTCACACTCACTGCTCTTCCCCTTGCAGGGGACACTGCACAGAAGAGAGGGACAGCTGCCCTGGGGGCAGCTGGGCATTTGGCATTCCTCAGACATAAATTCTTATTAAAATGAAGGCTTTCAACTGCACTTATACAGTCAGTAACTAATTTTTAAATGGTGAACCCAGGAGCTTTTTTTTTTTTCATGAGCACACTCATGAAAAATTCAATGGAAAATACTTTATAACCCCAATGCCTCCATGCAGATGTGATGACCTGACTCCCTGCACTTTGGCACAGAGCTGCAAGAAAAGACTGGCTGAAATGGTATTGCAAAACACAGCCTTAAAGTTACCATTGTCCACAGCTACCAGTGGCTTTGGCTTGCAGTCCTGTGGCAGTGATGGACAAAAGCTGGAGTTGGCTGAGGTTATTCAGCAACACAGGCAACAAAATTCCTCATTTCAAACCCCTGAGGATGAAGGGCCAAGGGATCCCAGGTCTGATGCTAAGCAGCCTTAAATCAGTTTGCACACACATTCCCTGCTCAACAACCCCTTCCACAGCCACCTCAGGTTATTGGAGTTCTCTGTTCCTCCACCTGAGAAACAGTGCCAGCCACCAGAAAGAGAGCCCTGCACAGGCTCAGGAGGTTCCTGTTGGTATTTGGATTGGATTTCCTGCATTTCTTTCCATTGGAAAGCTTTGCAGGTCTTGAGCCTGCCAGAGTCTGCTTCTTCCTCATCACATTAGTCAAGGGTGTTAAGCAACATATGGGAAGGCACAGCCTGAAAAACAGTGGCAATTACACCACAACAGGCAGCAGGGCAAACAGCAGTACCCCGTGTTAACTGAATGGTAAAAGCATTATTTTGCTGGAGATTTCCTTATTTTGCAGTGGAAAGGCCTTAATTCTGGAAACTTTTTCTCTAAGAGCTCTGAAGGAAGAGGCTGATTAGGGCTTTTGTTACACATTTCATATGCAGTGGAAGTTGGGTTTAATGGGTCACAGCTTTTGATGGTGACAGTTGGGGCAGGAATATTTAACTTTCCATTTATCAGAACAGCATGACACAAACACAGATTAGAATTAACTACTGAAATGAGTGAAACCCTTTCTTATAACAATGTTTCATCCTTCCTGCTTCTTCAGACACCCATCACCTCCTTGCCAAATGGCACGTCTAGCATCTCACACACTGCACAAAGTCCTGTGCAAAGGTAAATGTTAATTAAAACATAATCATTTCCTTAAAGGAATTACAGTGGATGCAGAAGAAAAGTAGAGAAGCAGAAGTTAACCAAAGTTCATAAGAATTATGTTCACCATGAATTCCAGCAACTTCTGTGCCTCTAGCACACTTTGCTCCATCCTTATTTATCATTTTCTCCATTTTGAATATTATCTCCAACACTGCCTCATTTCCATGCAAATCTCTCCAGGAAAAAGCTGAATTGCGTCTGTCAGACAATCATCCACCTATCACATAAATCTCTCTCTTTCCTTTCTCCATCAAAAAAATATTCCCAGAGTGCTGTCCTTGCTCTTGTTACTGTCCAGAGCTAAGAACCCAGGGATCAAAGCCACCCTGTGCCTTCCTCACTCTGCCTCGCTGTGTCAAAACTGTCACCCATAACAAGCAAAGGACACAAAGGGTCTCCAGCCCTACTGAACTGCAGCACAGGAACCAAAGGGATCATCCCAAAAACAAAAGTTCCCTGAGCAAAGTTGGCAGCTGTCAGTATCCCTGTGTGAAACAACTTTACAGCCCCTGTCTGGATTTGAGCCGCAGGGCTTTTTTCTCTTCTTGATTTTCTTTTTCCCTTTTAATACTTTTAAAGGATTTTTTTTTTTTTAGTGGGACACCAAGTTCTTGTCACATTAAGATGAACTCAGGATAGCAATGTTGCTGGAGGCAAGATGCCAGAACATCACTTGCACACTCAGATCACCACCTAAATTGCCTGTCTTGTTAAAATATAATGGAAAATTTGTAAACACACCTTCAAAGTACTGCACTGTATGAAAAGATGCTTCTAGCTCTCTGCTCCTAGTTTCTTTTTTTATGTGTATGCCAGTGCAGAAGTTTGTGCTGTATAAATCTATGTGCTGGTGTAGTTTAGATATTCATAAATATACATATATATGTATGCACACACACACAGATACACAGTGTAAAAGTGAATATAGAACATCAATGGGCTCAGAATTTCTGCAGCTGCAAATTTCCCTTTAAGTCTTCTAATTTGCTCCTTTCTAGTTCTTTCAAATCCAATTTTGCTTATTCATTTAATTAAATGTTCGGTTTTATCTCAGCACAAATGACAAGAATGGGTTTGGGACAATTAAAGGAATTATTCCAGCTATAAAATAGAGGCCATGTACAGCCCTGAGCAATGTGGTAAACACACCTGTTACCATAACAGTGAGTATTTATACAATATCTGTCTGAAAATATTAATGAGACAGAGAACAGGTAAAGCAATATTCCTGCTATTCAGCAGAACTCAGCCTGAACTCTGTGTGAAGATGGATTTTTGTGAGTAACTATTGGGTATTTTTAGGAACAAAGTACTTAACCCTTAATACTAAAAGCCTCAAATCTGGAGATGATGTTTCCATCCTATTATTCTCAGAGTAATTCTGCTTCATAAGATGACCACAAAACTGCTTCACTGAATTTAACAATAATATTTATTAACTCATCTAAGTCGTCTACAGAAGCACTTTCCCTCTAATTCTCCATCCAGCAAATTCAGCACTTCTAGACAGAGCTTAGCAAACTTTTGTATCCAAAATTTTCCATCTGATGCTGACAGATTAGCTCTGATTAAATTTTATTCCCTGACCTGTTTGCACTAAAAACAATGCAAAAAAAAAGTTCCACAAAAAGTTGAAATAATTCACCTCCAGATTTTATAAAACTAAAACAATCCACAGCAAAATATTTTTCCTCCAGTCATCTGATTTTAAACTTTAGAAACCTGAGCAATGGAAGAAAATCACATTTTGATGCAAAAAAATATCTTAACAGCCTGAAAGAAAATGGAACATTAATTATCTTCACACATACCCTCAGTTTATATTGCAATGGAATATTTGCCACAAAACCAAGCCATGAGTTCCCAGCACACTGCTGGCAATAAGGGCCAATCCAAATCCCTTTTTGCCCAATTTATTAGCACCAGATTTCCATTTTATCAGCACATTTATGCACATGACTGCTGTGAAGCCTGCCCCCAACTCCCACACTTGGGCAGAGCTCAGGGCTGGACCTCAGCACCTCTCCCCTTTTCCTGGAATAATTCTGGTTTTGTCTAAAAAATTTCACGCCGACGTTTCCAGACTTTCAAGGTGAATTAGCTTTACTCTACTTTGATTATTCACTTTGGGAACCTGTCCTTCATGGCAGTATCGATTTAGCTGTGGCAGATGCTGAGCTGTCACCGAGCCTGACAGCTCCTTCAGAGCTTCCTCTGTGGCTGTCGTGTAGAACAGTCGATGGCCAAGTGAAACCTAACTGTGAAAACAAGCACGTTTCCCACTTTTATACTCTGTGAAATCACGTGTCCTGCTCCGTGCTGCATCCTTCTGGGAGGAGGAATGAAGCTGGCCTCTCAATTTGGCACTCAGCATTATCTCAATTAACCCTTTGTGTACTCAAAGCACATCCACCCCCCTGCCGGACACATTGGCAGGACCGTGTCCATCACAGGTCTGGGGCTTGGCAGTCACTCAGAGCTGCCACAAAACCACTTCTCACCAGGGGACAAGGGTCTTTGGGGAAGGTGAATGTGCCTGGGAAAGGGTTTCATTCCCTACACAATGCTGACTTGAATTCCAGCATGTTTGGGCAGTTTTTACGTCACTTCAGAGGACACCTATGGTCCTATGAAGACTCTCTGTGTTCACCTTTGCAAAGTGACACAAAACACCCTTGTGAAGGGCAAAATGGCAGGCAACACCTTGACAATGGTTTTGCAATGTTCATCAGAGGATCAAAAAGTCAGATAGAAATATATATTTTTAAAATTTTTATTTATTTATTTATTTATTTATTTATTTACTTATTTATTTACTTATTTATTTACTTATTTATTTATTTATTTATAAATTTACATGTAGAACTGGACATCAGCACTCCGAAGGCTATAAAAAGATCTGTTTTCAGGTGAAACAAGCTGGCCAAATACTGTACCATTCACATTACCTCCACTTCTCTCCATCAGTCCCACAGCTCTGCACCATCCTCTTCTCCATAATACCAAGAATAAAAACATTCCTGGAAATATTGCTAGCCATCAGTGTTGTCCTGGCCGAAGGGGTTTGAGAATATTCAAAAGAACAACAAAAGATTGTACACACTGTCAAACTAAGACCAAAAAAAATCCTGGTTTTTCATTTTGACCTCAGTGCATGTATTGCTGAACTCTCTGTGACTGTGAGGCTGGAAAAGTATCTTTATTTCCTGGCAGCAGCTCCTGGAGCTCTTCTTTTCCCTGTCCAGCTCCTTCTGATCAGCACTTGTTTCTATCTGATTACCTCTCTGTTTTCTTGCTCACTATTCCAGGAAGGAGATGCTGGAATTAGATTTGCTGCATTTCCATTCCTACATTAACACTAATTTCACTGAAGTCAATGAAATTACACTGATGTCTGGAGAGTGTCTGAGGAGAATAATTGAGTGTATTTTATCACTTTCCTTCGACTTTTTAAGTGACTGTTTCATGGCATTTTTAAATGTCCCATTCCACTAAAATGCACTTACTCAATGGAGCTGCTCTGTGGGACCATGGAGTTCTTGCTGTAAAGCTCCAGGCAGTGCCTGGAAGATGCCTGGGATGGGATCACAGAGATGTGCACAGTGATAAATGTGACATGCAGCACCACACCAACTGCTCACCCAGCCAAAATCCACCCCCTGACTGCAGCCCCCTCCAGGTACTTAAGAGCTCAAAGAAGAGGGTGCAGAGTGCACTCCTGCCCTGGGCCACTCCTGTCAGATTTCCACAAACACAGAGAGCCCAGGGACTGCACTCACACCATGTATTAGCCACCGACCACTTCCACACAGAATATCTAATACTGCTCCACAAATCCATTTCTGGGTTTTCTCCCTCACCAAAACATTGGTTTTTTTGTGTTATTCTGCAAGTCTGACTGCCCCAGCCTTTACACTGACCACCCTCAGCCACCCTTTCTAGAAAGTGAGTAATTGCTCCTTCTCCATCTCCTTCACACCACTCTTGTTTTTTTAAGTCATCACCCACTCTGTTTTCCCAGTCACCATCCAATGCCTCATTCCTGTCACCTTTTAGACACCCTTTTTAATCTTACAGCATCTTGCTGCAGAGCAGTGCAGTGTGGTGCAACAACATTAATTTCAATTGCCTGCCCAGGAATCCTATTTGCCTTTTGTTGACTGGTACTGAATATTGCACCGATATTTTCAAGGAACTCTCAGCAGTAAGAGTCAGGTGTCATTCCTCAGTGGTAACTGCTAATTTGGAAAACATCACCGTGTAGGTACAGCTACCTATTCATTTGTATGCACTGACACTGAATTTCATCAGTCCTTTTCACAACCACTTCTGTGGTGGGATTGCTGGATCAAACCAGAAAGCCTAATTTCAGGATTCAGCAGACCTGCAGCACAATGGAGTTTTCCACTTTGGTTTTCCTAAGCTGTCTCCTAAGCTGCATTCAGACAAAACTATGAGGTTAAAAATAAAAGTCTGTGCAAAATTTAATTGTTTTAAATGTTTTTTTAGGTTTATGCCAGTATCACAGCTTAAGTTCCAATAATTGGGAAGATTTTATCATCTTTCTGCTACAAGCAGGACTGACTATTTCCCAGAGCTGGACAAAGATGTTACCCAAGAGTGACTAAGCCAACTCTGAAAGTCCAGTGAAAATAAACGAGAGATTTGACAAAATAAAAATATCAAGATTTGACCAAATAGTTATAACAGTTATGGGATGTGATATCTTTCAAGCATTAGCTCTTTAGCAGCAGGAGGAAGCATGAATTTCCAAAAGATATTTTCAGCCTTCCAGTCTGGTAGCCCTCATGTGCCATTAACAGTGAACATCTCATTATCTTTATTCACACACCAGTGAGATCAGCCTCGAATGCAAGAGGTTAATTTAAGTGGTCTTGATGCATTTGACATATTTGTTCGCATGTTAAGAGTTGAGGGAATGACTGCAGGGTCTCTCCCCCCAGTTATTTTGCCATCCTCAGTTGTTTCTCAGCTGTTGCAAGGCACTCATAGCTGGTCACGTGTGCCAATAACGTCCTTTTTCAGGGACAATGACATCTGAAATTACACCCACAATAGGCATTGCACATGGAATGGGGACTCTGACAGTGTATTCACATTTTCTGTGTGCTAATAAACACCTGCAAGCATCACTCACGTCAAGTTGTCCCACCACCAACCACTTCTGTGAGTAAGAAACTGCTGCAAGCCCTGCAGGATGGAGTCTTCAAACCCCAGGAAAATTGCATTCAACAACCTATCTATTAGCACATCTCTTCAGGCCTTCCAGCCTGCTTCTCCCCAAGCCTCTGCAGTGTGGTACATTAATTTTATACTGAACTATTAATTGCAGTTGACTTTGCAAAGCTCCTTTCTTTACATTTTTTATTCAGTTTCACAAACCCAATCCCAAAGGAGTTCATCTTATTCCCCACAGTTGTTTGATCAAATTGCAAATATTTCCTTTAATCTTTTCAGGCATTCAGATTTATTAACTACGGAGCAGAGCCTCTTCATCTCCTCTACTGATGGTCTGGGAGAAACAATCTCACATATTTCTTGTTTTATGCAAGTGCTTATTCCTGCAAGTACATATTAGCAAGCATAACATTAAAACACATTTACCTAACCTAAATAAAAACACTTTGAACCAAATTTGCAAGCTAACCTGCTTTAGTTCTTAATGATATTAATCTGAAGTCATTTTTCCCAAAGGTTGTGGTCCATAATTCACTGAGGTCAATAAAAAGTAGATAAAAAGTAGCTGCTGATGTTAGTGATTTTTGGGTTTGGCAATAAACAAGTACAAGTATATTTTCCTTTGAGAAGCTGTATGAGAAATTTCCCAAAGGCAGGAAGGAGAAAAGACTTTTGGGACACAATTTTAATTTTCTTCATGCCTATTCATAGTTAGAATTAGGAATAATAATAATCATCATCATCATTTCACAGTCACTTCACATTTCTCATTAATACATACATTTTACAAAGAAAGGTAAATTATTCAATTTCGTTCCATACTTAAACATTTATGATTAAGTTCCACACTTAATCATTTATGTCAATTGTCCCTGTTCTATTTTTTATTAGGAAATTCTGAATGAAATATCTTATAAAATTGAGACGTGTACTTATGGTTTTAAAAATTACTATTCTTCACTTTGTTATTTTGCTGCTTTTATTCTATGAAATAGGATAAACCTTAGCAAAAAGAAAAATAACACCTTAATCTGAGTCTTAGTCTGAATTTGTAACTGTAGAAAGCTTTCTAAATAAAAAGTAGAAGCCAGATGTCTTATTTTTAATATGTTCTACTTTTCCACCATCCAAGTGAAGTTTTTAAAAAACAAAATAATGTTTACTCCCATTTTTAAAATCTTTGCAGCAGAAAATCAAGGGAAGGATTTTTCATTGTAGTGTGAAAAAAAAGTCTGAAAAGCAGAGTAGGAGAATGAGCAAGAGAGGACTTTTCAGTTCTCTTGAAAACAGGGACATATTAGTTTGGATGGAAAAAAATCACCTTGTGTATATAAATTCTTTTCCTCAAAATACATAATTTAGAATAAGTTTTCAGCAAAACTAAGGATTTTCCCAAACACTTTTCATTTTATCTAAGTTTCCAGCTGTCCTGGTTTAGGACAAATTTGGGAAAAAACCTCTGGGTAGAGTCCCTCTAGAAAATAAATCTGAACTACCCCTCCCCCCAGCTGGTTTGGGACAGGAAAAAAAATTCCTTGGAGGAAAGTGGAAAAAAGTTGTTTATTTAACAGTCAAAGCACTCCCCAGCACAACAAATGAACAACAAGAAGTTTTTTTTCGCTATCTCATTAACTCCATTTCTTCCTCCTCTCCATATCTCCCTTCAGCCTCTGCTGAATTCCTCCAGAAGTGATATAACATATTTTTTTATTTTGTTTAGTAGCTTGGCTGCCTCCCACCTGACATGACTGTAAGCTGTTTTTCTTCATTTTACTCAATGTTGTTCGTAATTATTTAACTTAATTGATAGGATGCCTCCTCTGGGTAAAGCCAGTTGCCATGACACTGTAAGAAATTACTCCATATTTCTCCATTCCTGGATCTTCCTGAAGAATTTATGCAGAACATCTTGCCTTCACCAGCTCCCTACCTTTGCACACATCCATAAAAAATAATTAATGAGCTAATCCTTGCAGGCAGATTTCACTGGAATAACAGGGCTAAAATTGGGGATGGTTTTATGTAAAGCCTTCTTCAGCTGATACTGGCACAGCTTCATGCAATCACAGAATTGTTCGGGTTGGAGAAGACCTTTAAGATCAGCAAGTCCAACTCTTCACCCAGCACTGCCAAGGCCACCATCAAACCACGTTCCCAAATTTACACATATTTCAAATCCTACCGGGGATGGAGACTCCACCACTCTGCAGCTCTCAAGGAGCTTCACAGCTACAGAAAAAGGGCCACGTTAGAGGAGTTCCTGCAAAGAGCAAGGGCTCAGAGAGGAGCTCCAGATTAATTTGGCATCCTACTTACACAAGTGGTCCTTGATACAAGTTCCCCTCAATTCTGGCAACCCCAACTCCTCCTGCCTGGCCCCTGTATCACTCTAAACTTTATTCCAAGTTTTCTCACAACCTCTTCTACCTCCTGACCCAGACCTTTCCAACCAGGACATTCATTTGAAAACAGGAAAGGAAGCCAAATAATTATAAGCACACACCAAGTAGCATTCACAGCTCAACCTCTACAATCCATTTTGGCCTGGCTTAGGACAGGGACCACATTGCTGATATTACAATTATGAACAGTTTAAGAGGACCACAGTTTGTGTCTAAGGCAGTCTGAAATGTACAGCATGGACATGGTGTATTTGTCCTTGTGAATGTTTCTAGCAAAACAGAATATTAACTATATTCATTATTTTTACTTACACACACCACTAGAGCTGTGGTTCTGCTCTTCGAAACTATGCACTCAATACTGCAGAAATTATACAGATTGGAAATAGCCAAGCTTTTCATCGTAAGAAAAAATCCATTTATTTTCATTTATACATTATTAAGAAACTTGCTGAGCAAAACCTGCTTTTATTGTTGTTGATGAGGATTCATTCACAAGGCTAGGATAAAAAGCTGATGAAAACTTTAGGAAAAAGTCAAATAACAAAACTATATCTGAAGTCCTTGATGTTATCTCCCTTTCACACTTCAGAGGCATAAAGCTATTATGAAATTTCATTTTTTAAATTATTATTTGGGGCAGATTCACACCAGATTCAGAAACTGATTTATTCAGCTAATATATTTATTTCCATTTGTGAAAGCCATTTCCAAGCGCTGCAACCAAAGTAACAGCAAATTAAAATTCCCAAAAGCTGCAATTTAGTGATTGTAATTACTGAGAGCTTGCCCATCTCCCGTCTCATTTACACAAAATGAATTTACAATTCATTTTCAGGTTCCTCCCCTACAAGCAGTCAGCCAACAGCAAGTATTTCAAAGAACACAGACTTAGAGGGACTCTGTGGAGGGTGAGAAATGATCCTTTTGACCCTGCACAGGGTCCACAGATAATTTAAGCAAGTCTGTGCCTACCCCATAAATCTCCTGCCACAAGCAGACACGGTGTCATTAATTGCTCCATAATTTGTCAAGTAAAAGAAATTAATGCCACCAAGAGTCAAAGTGAAGCATACATGACAAAGCACGTCCCCTCATGTCTCCTAATTAACAGGTACCATATATACTTTTATATTTGCCTTTGCCATTTCCCAGAAAATTATGTAGAGATTTAGATGGCTCAGATTTTCTTCTTTCTTCCTTGATTTTGAGTCCAAATGGGAAGGAAAGAATAATTTTTAGATTTAAAAACTGTGGGCAGGCGGGGGTGGGTTATGGTGATAGGAATTAAAATTAAATCAGTTTTGCACTATTTTGTATTCCACTAGGTAACATGAGACAATAAAAAAATCAAAGCTAAGGATGCTAATTGAAAAAATTGATAGGTCAGTTTGTCCCACACAGAATTTATCAGCCCATAATGGAATGAAGGGGACACAGAGTGCTAAGAAGTGTTTAAAACACATTTTGGCAAGATCACTTAAATGCCTCCTTCTTTGACAAATTGGCTCCTTCTATTGAAATAAGATTCTCCCTCAAAGACTTTAACTAGCTTTAATAATCTCCCAGTTTGTTTCCTTGGAAGGGATTTCTGCAATGCTCCAGTGGTATTTGCATTCAGGGCGTTCAGACTCATAAGGGCCACACTGAATATCTTTGTGTTGAAACTCTGAGGATGTTCAGGCCAGTCACCATCCACAGTTCAGTACTAAATTACCACGAGTAATTTGAAAGCAATCGTTCATCCAGTATCTTGATTTTTTCCTAATTACTGGAAGAAGAAAACTCTTCCTTTTTTTGATCTCATCTTTACATAGGCTGAGACGACATCTGGAGAAGGCTACTAAACACATACCATGACTGATCCCCACACGATATTTTTCACTTTCCTTCAGAGAAAAATAAAAAATAGAACTCCTCAGTACCGCCTTCTAAAAATACACAGCAGCCTTTCAGAAGCAAGTCTATTTCTCACTATGTTTCACCTACTTTATTTCAAATAGAAAGTGAATCATTAAAAACTGCTCTTTGTTAAAATCATGAGCGGCACACCTGTCCGCAGAGAAGCTGTGGCTTTGTCCTCTGCGTGGATCTGAAAGATGACTTAATACTGTACTGTCACTGATGAACTGCAGGCTCTGCAGGCTCTGCAGGCTGTTCACCAGCTCTTTGTATCCAGCAGTTGGTCAGAGAAAAGAACATTACCCAGCACTTTCTTTTCTTTACTAAGAATAATTTTTAACAGGTTCTAAATTTATGGGCTTTACATTTAAATGACAAAAAGACAAGAAGAATCTGTATTAGGTGTAATGTCTTCTATTTAGAGAAGAGTGATAATAGACATTTGGGAGGAAAAAAAGTTACATAAAATCAGAAGAATCAAACTCCAGTGATTGCAGCAGTCCTTCCATATGAGCTGAAAGAACTTCTATTCAACAGTCCCTGCAGGGAAGGGAAAGGAAGGGAATGGAAAAGGGTAGAAGATGAGGAAGGAGGACTGGGGTTAAATTGAAAATAGATAAAAATTTTTCCCGTTGTTGATAGTAAAGGCTTTAGAATCCTTTTACCTTCATTGCATGAACTTTTCATGATACACTCAAAATCAATACAGAAAAGCTGCCACCTATTTTGAGAACCCAAAATTGTCTGTATCCTGAGGGTCTGACATTATCTGCCTTGTTGGAGGTGCTGAATTAACACCACTCTGACAACAAACCTCCAGACCGACTCCTTTGCCCCAGGCAGCTCCAGGGACTACCTGGGAGTTGTGTATCGATTTTAGCACCAGCAGAAGTGAAGAGGAAATGAAAGGGAAAAGGCAAAAGAATTTAGGCATTGCTTTGCTAAACAAGCACTATTTTTGACTGAGAAAAGAAATGACAAACGGGGTGATCAAAGATTATAAGAAGTCAGCTGCACTGGGATGGCAAACACAGGTGCAATCTTCTCCTCTCTGCCCGGATCCCCAAAAACCACCTGACCGTGGTTATTTTAAGCTCCCTGTTTTCAGCTTTTCTTCTCAAGAAACGTACTAGAGCTGCTGCTTTCCCCACAAATAGCAGTAAACACACAGTGAAAGGCAAATAAAAGCCTATTACTTATGCAAAAAGTATACCTTTTTTAAGACAAAACATTCTTTTCATTTTCTCCCTTCTTTGCAAGGAGTATAAAATGGCTATGGTGTTTTCAGATGTTTTTCCATTGCTTGTTAATGTACTCAACTGTTTTTGCAAAAGTTGAAAAATAAAGCCTTTAAAAATAGGAAGAATTTGCACAAAAAATACCATCTTGATAATTTGATTTTTTTTTCAAGAAGCAGGCGTTCTCGCAAGTCTTTTAAAATACCAATTTTGGAAGAAGCATTCCATTTAAAAAAATTACTTTTTCTACTAATGCAATTATGTAATTGTATTAAATGCTCTTAGTCACAGAATTATTTTTTTTTAAAAAGAAGCTGTGGTAGGGTACTGCAGGCAAAACTGGCCTGTACACACAGCCTTGCTGCAATGCCAGGGTATTTCAGCATAAACATTCAGGACGCAGAATTTCACTTGGATGAGTGCCTTGAAAAGTGAGAACTGAATCATTGTTAGGGTCTTCGGACAGCGTGGAACAGATCCAGAGAAAAAACAGAAGCAGAAAGAAAACTTTAAGAAAATTCTGATGCCTGCATCACTGTGTTGCAAGAAGGACCAACCCTGGAATTACTCAGAATCATCAGCTGCTTCTCTTTTTAATCTAAATATGCCCAAGTCACCTTCAATGCTGCTTTTCTGCAGAGACTGAGGGACTCAGCAAAGACATGGGAGGGACCAGGCAGAAGGACCTGCAGTCAGTGGAGGCTGCTGAAAACTCAGAGGATGTGGGAAAGAGTTCAGAAGAGTGGCCAGGCTTGGTCATAGATGAATGAGGTCACCTGGGAGAGAACACACGGGGAAGAAACAAGCAGGAACCCAGGGCAGGGTGCAGAAAGCTAGAAAAGCTAGAAAAGCTAGAAAAGCTAGAAAAGTTAGAAAAGCTAGAAAAGCTAGAAAGGTGACCTGAAACCTCCAGAGGGTGAATGATGAGGGACTGAAATCCCTCAGACCAGGGATGGTTCCTCAGGGAGATTTTCCTGGGGGAATAGATGACCAGCTTCTCCTCAGGACACAGGGGAGGGCAGTGACTCTGCCATGGGGAATCACCCCTGGCTCCTTCCCAAGAGCAAACTCTGACTCCAGCTGCCTTTGTGGAGCTGAGTCTCAGATGGGCAGAGGATCCTGGTAGCCACCCTGCCTTATAACCTTCTGTTCATGGGATTCCCAACATTTAAATACTCTTTTGCTAAACCTTGGCAAACTCATTTGGCCATTTCCATAGTGTTCTGCCCACACAGGGAGCAGGGAAAAGGCATCTTTCCCCGGGCAGAATTTTTAAGGTTTGTAGTTTCAGCCAGTGCTTTGAAGATTTGTCGTGGTGGGGCATTTTTATAACCTCTGCTGTTCACCCTGCACAAATCCTTGGAGAAGATCCTGTGGATCCAGTTCAGCTGTCCACGTTTACTCACCCTTGAAAGTGGGTATTTGTCCTCAGATAACTCTCCAAAGCTAGTTTCCTTGCACTAATACATCTCAATTAAATTTCTCTGCTAATTAAAGAAGCCAAGGCCATAGCTAAGGAATTGGAAAATGCTCTAATGGAATTACTACACTGAGGTGGCTTGAATGTCATAATTTCCTTCTCCAACATAGCAGAATCTTGACAATCACCTTACAGATGAAGAGTGAGAATAAATGCTGCTGGCTTTTCAGGGGAAATATCATTATAGATATTAATACCTTCTGTGGTAACAGTAATACAGGCATTAAATATAGCAGCCCTAGTGACTGAAATGCCTGTAGAGAACCTTCCACAAGATAAAGCAGAAAGAAAACTCTGGGCTGAGAACCATCCTGGAAAACTGCAATTAAAAGGTCTCCACCATAACTAAACTATGGCTTCCATCAGACCACAAACAGTCTAATTCAATCCTTCTTTGGATTTAAGAAATTAATCTAAGATACTTTAACATCAGGTTATGCAGCATTTGTGGTTTTGTCATAATAGCAAAGCTTCTTTTCACTGTAATATTCCCATAAAATAGGGACAGTCTTTGCACTGTCTATCACATCATCTTAGGGAAGAGGTTAAAAGATCCCTCAGCTTTACCCTGTGAATAAGGACATGATTGAAGAGCCAGACTGTCCAACATCAGCTCTCATCTTTCACACCACCCCTGCTTCTGCATTTAACAAATGAAACACAACTGAGGCCAGCACTACAATGTAGGCTGCACTGACATCCCTGGTTTTGGGGAGCTTTTCCATGGGTTTTTTGCATTAAACCTCTTCCAGTGTATCATCTTTGAAAGTCAATGTACCGTCAGGTATTTAATGTTTAAATTGCTGAGGCTGTTGAGTGGATACAGAACTGGCATTTAATTTTTTAAAAAGAGGAAGGAAACAAAAAAAGGAGAGGTGGAAGAATAGCAGGCAAAGTCTTATCTTTAATTAAAAACAGTGTTATTTAAATAATAATGGTGATTATAATTTGCACTGATGAATTTTACCCCAAATCAAGCAAGTTAGCTTCTAAGAAACAGTCATCAGGATGAAAAGGAAGGAGAGAATGTTGAGGAACAAATGTGACAATGCATTTCCTCCTCTTTTTTGTTTGAAACCCTTGATGAACATCTTGTCAGCAGTTTTAATATGTAGCTCTAGAGCTGATAAAAAGCTGGGATTAGCAGACAGAGAAGTTGTAAAGCAGTAATCTGTGGGTTTTCCAGCAAAGTGAGAGTAAAAAATAAACCAGCATTTGAAAAATGCTTTCCTGCTGTCAGTAGGAATAATTGCTTAGCAGTAGTTGAACATCAAACCCCAAATTTACTCAGATTAACCTTTTCCCCCTACATCTTCTACAGAAGGTGGAACACAGACCAGATCATCACAGGGCCCAGAAAACAAATTACTGCAACGCTGAGCTCAAGGCTGTCCTGAAAACCAACTCTGGGCCACAGCTGCACAACAGCACATCCCTGCAAAGCTGCTCGTGTGGATGCTGGGAGCCAGGACCATTCCCAGCCTCCTGCACTCACTCTGCCCTTGGAAAAGCAACTCTGAATATCAACTGCATAAGGGTGTCACAGGACCTCCAAGCCTTACTGTGCCTGCCAGCCACTGGACTCACCACAGACAAACACAGAGCAACCTCCAAACCAACCTTTCAAACACCAAGATTATTTCCACAGAGTGACAGACAGAAGGAAACAAAATAAAGGGATTGAGCACTCGAAGTGACAAAATGTAAACATCAGATGGTTTTACATAACTGGGAAAAAGGGAAAAGAAAAAAACCCAAACCTTCACTAAAGGAGCTAAAATATTGTAGATTGGAAGTCTCATTTTAAAAATTGATGCATCCTGGGAGGCTAATAGCTCAAAAGGAGAGAATGCACAGACTTTCATCTCTCCATCCTCAGTCTCTGCTCAGTGCTGGCCAGTAAATCCATATTCCTGGCTGGGTTCAAACACAGGCAAAGTACACTCAAACTGAGCCTCAACATCCAACTCATTCGCAAATCTTTCTAACTCAAATCCTCCCAGAAGACACCATTGCAATAATATGATAATCATATTCTCAAGACTCATCATAGGAGTAGTTTAATGTTCATTTATGCCAACAACACCTCTGGTAAGGGAATTTGCCACTGCTTGCCTACATTTCCTGCCCTAAATGTCTCATGATAACTTCTGGGATCAGAAATAGCTGGTTGTACCTTGGAACATGTTTGGGTACGTGCATAAAAGCATTTTCTAATTCTCTTCCCACCACGTAGCCTTTAATCAGAAACAAGATAAGGAGGCACTGTACCAGATTCAAAGATGAGCTTACACAAAACTCCACTCAACCTGGAGCTTTGGAATAGAATTAAAACCACAAGACTAAGGAATAAAATTTCTGATGGAATTAGGATCACAAGGTAAAGGAACGAACTTCTCAAGAAGGAGGAGAAAGTGCCTTGAAATTCCCCTCCTGCATGCTCCAAGCATAGGATGCTGTGCTCTCTTTCCCTTTTTTCCCAACTGCATTGTGTTTTCAGGCTAATAAAAGAGCCGACGGACTAAAAGCTCAGAACATTTCAATCTATGTTGGTTGTTTTGCTTGTGAAAATTTTAGAATTGAAATGCACTTATTTTATTATAAAAACAAAAGTTCACTGTCTTTTCCATGAAGGCATTTCCACCTCAAACAAGCCCCTTGCACGGAACAACCATTCCAGTTTCACCCCAGGTTTTAACACAAACCCAGGTCACTACTGACAGGCCAAAGTCTGGGCCCTTCTTCCTCCTTGAGGTCTGATGAGGAAAACCCCACTTCTCTGCCATTTTTCCCTTGGACCATCTTTGCCTGTAGTTTTTCTCATCCTTTGCAGAGGTGGAATCTGAGGAATTTCCACAAAACACACGGAAAGGAGCTCTGCCCAAGCAACCACTGGAAGGAAGAGGCAAGCTGAATCCTCCTCTGAGAATTTAGCACAGCTATTTGGTACTTGTATTTCCTTAAAAGTGGGAGTCTTTTCCTTCTGAAATAAGTTTGCTGTGCTCTCCACTAAGTGCTTGATTAATGGACAGCTCTGTAGGTACTGACTACAAAGAGGTGGGAGTCTGTCCTTTGTGTGCAAAAAGTGTTCATCAGATTTTCCAGTGAAAAATGGGCAAGATTAAAGCCAAAGCAAACAGAATGACTGCTACGAAATGGGCCCAAAGTGCCTTTTTAATATATGTTTAAAATGTCTCCAATATTCTGTACTTAAAGACTTTGACAACATAATTCTGTGAAAAAGCTTATTTATCCTGCATAAAGAACACAGAGCACTCACCTCCCAAAGGAATGAAAATACTTATGGCTGTTGGTGTGATAAATGTTTCAGACAACAGCAGAACCTCTCTCCTCTACTAGCACAAAGAAACACAGGGAGCAAATCCCAGTTCATTTACTTACTTCGAATTGGAAAAGAGGAAGAAAAATTCCTGACCATAATTAATTTCAACTTTTTCTAATTTCATCATGATTCATGTTCAAAAATATTTTCATTAACTAATCCATACAATACTGAGCTACATACTTAGCCTAATTAGATTACAGAAATGGTTTTAAATCAGGAAGTTTTAATTAGCAGCAATTATTTCCCATGTTATTTCCACTACATGATGAGATCACACTGATTATTTCATAATGAAACAAAAAAAATATTTTTTTTGCAATTCCATATTCTACTGTGATGCACAACACAGGCTTCACTCTCTGCCTATACAGACAGATCAGCCATGAAAAATAACTCTGAGTTGACAAATACTCCTACATCTCAACATCACAAATACACCCTGACTAAAGCCAGCTTGGTNGAGAAGAGAAGAGAAGAGAAGAGAAGAGAAGAGAAGAGAAGAGAAGAGAAGAGAAGAGAAGAGAAGAGAAGAGAAGAGAAGAGAAGAGAAGAGAAGAGAAGAGAAGAGAAGAGAAGAGAAGAGAAGAGAAGAGAAGAGAAGAGAAGAGAAGAGAAGAGAAGAGAAGAGAAGAGAAGAGAAGAGAAGAGAAGAGAAGAGAAGAGAAGAGAAGAGAAGAGAAGAGAAGAGAAGAGAAGAGAAGAGAAGAGAAGAGAAGAGAAGAGAAGAGAAGAGAAGAGAAGAGAAGAGAAGAGAAGAGAAGAGAAGAGAAGAGAAGAGAAGAGAAGAGAAGAGAAGAGAAGAGAAGAGAAGAGAAGAGAAGAGAAGAGAAGAGAAGAGAAGAGAAGAGAAGAGAAGAGAAGAGAAGAGAAGAGAAGAGAAGAGAAGAGAAGAGAAGAGAAGAGAAGAGAAGAGAAGAGAAGAGAAGAGAAGAGAAGAGAAGAGAAGAGAAGAGAAGAGAAGAGAAGAGAAGAGAAGAGAAGAGAAGAGAAGAGAAGAGAAGAGAAGAGAAGAGAAGAGAAGAGAAGAGAAGAGAAGGAGAAGAGGGGGATTGAGGAATTCCTTGTTTTATTGAAAGGATGCCCTGTAAATCAATCTCCAAGATAACACACTCCATGCTCTACCTTGCCTCAAAAAGTGAGCTGAAATTATTATCAAGCTGCTAGCTGAGCCTGTGGATCCTGTAGGTCTTCCCTCATTGTCAAAACAACAGGGATAACATGGAAATCAGGATTTTGCCCTGGGATAACACAGGAGGCCTGATCCCAGTTATAGCCAAACAGAACTCCATGCATAGTTGTGCCACAACAGCAATTTGGGGAGAAAGATTAGGAAAACATTTAATTACCATCTACACAGAAACCATTTAAAAAACAGCATATGAGGATGGAGTCTTTGAGGATAACAACAGAATTATTGACAAAACATCTCAATCTGATCTATGAGACACCTAGACTGCTTAAATGGAATTGAGCAAAGTCCATTGTTTAGTGCTGCGTTCTGAAATGAACTAACAGGATCAAAACCTAAGAACTGGATTTGTCAAAAATTTTGTTTGTCCTAATTTTGTGATACTCTCAACCAGATCTTCTGAGTAGGATATTAATTTTCTTGATATTTTTTATTCAAGTGTCTTGAATGTGAAACTACTATAAAACGAAGGAAAGAGGATATTGCAAACATAAAGCTGATTGCCAAATTTCATTTGGGGCAGGAAATGGAAGTAAGGCAATAATATGTCTCACAGAAGTACATTTAACATTGGGGTTTTTTTAATTAAAAAGTAAGAAAGGTAAACTATCATCTACAGACTGAACACTGCATTCCCCAGCTGAGACAGTTTCACCTCCCACTCTAAACTTCCTTCCTTTCGTCAGACTAATTTGTTTTGGCCTGATATTTTCCAGCGTCAAGGTGAATGTTCCCAGGAAATTTGAGGGAAAATTATTTTGGCTGGTTTTCATCTGTTGTAGCTCTACATTAAAAATACAGACATTTTCTTTAATTTTTGGAAGTATGTCTAAGAGTAACAGCACCTACTGGCACACACTTCAAATTCTATGCAATTATTGATCTCACAGATTTTATAGATAAAATGCACATAAAAACTTTAAAATATCCTTCTAATATAAAAAGCCTTCAAAACCAACATTTGTTCATCTACAGAAGAAGTGGATTTATTGTGGGTTTTTTTAGCTTAATCCAAAATGTTACAGACAGAAACAGGCTGAAAGAACAAAAAACCAAGAAAACCTAATGCAGAAAGTGCAAAGCAATATAAAAATCAAAACTAGTGAGACTGTGAATTGGTTTCCTGCTCTTTATGAAACCAAAAAAAGTGTCTAATATTAATTTACACCCAAGGCTTTGCACTCCAAGACCTCAATGCTCAGAGGTCAGGGTCTCTGTGTGGTAGCTTGATGGCTTATCTTAACCTTGCTATTATCTCACATTTCCTTTTTGTGACTGATATATCTGTGTTGTTTTGGAGAGCAAAAGGAGAGTGGGGAGCAGATCCTAACCCACTTTGAAATGTTCTATGTCGATTGCAGTGGGAAAAAGGCTTACAGAAAACAGGAACATGATGGCAAAGCCAAGATCCCTCTGTCAGTGAATGGGACATAAAACCTCCCAAAGCTGTGTTGGTGTTTTCAATATTTGTATATTATCCTATACAATTCCCATTTCCAGTGTCAATAATGGGACTTTTGCATATTTATAGCAGATACCTGTTGTGGCTTTGCAATGTCAGCCAGGTGTTTCTTGCCATTCTACAAAATAATATTGGCTCTGCCTTAAACACGCTACTCTATCAATTTAAAAGATCAGGCTGTATCAGACCATTGCCTTTATGCCTACATATGTTCATCACATTTGTCTGAGAAGCACGAGACAGGGACTAATTTCAGCACAAATCTGTACTGTTCCCATCTACCCTGGCTATATTAATCCTGGAACTATTTACCATGGAACACGCTGCTCCTGGTAGAAGGAATTGCCTCCAGCCCTACTTGTTAGGCTCCATCCACTGAAGCAAAACAATGCATGTATTTTATTATTTTTTAAATTAGGATGAACTACAGGGTTCACCTGATTTATTTCCACAAATACTACATGAACTCTTGGCTATCATGGAATATCCTGACTGCAGACAATTAGACCAGCCAGAGCAATGCACAGTATCCTACATTTACCTCTGCCTGAACCCCTGCTTTTAAACCATAGATTGGCAAAAATTAAATGTCTCCTGCACTCTTTGAATTTAACCCAAGGTCTGAACCAGTTATGTGGAGTCAGCTACAGAAATTCAGATTAATTCAGTGCAGTCAAACATTTTTTTTATTTTTTATTTTCCTTTGATTCCTGGAATATTGTTATTTGTTTTTCCTCATCCTCTGTAACTCAGAGCATGGATTGGTGGGCACTTTACAAAAATGTTCCAGCCCCCAATCATTTAACATTTAAACCAACAAATCAGGCATGGGTTTGGAGAGGAATAAAGCAATATTTATCAAACGCCAAAGTTCATGATTCTACCAAACGCCAGATCTGGAAACGAAACCAAAAAGTTTCACTTTCCTAGATGAAAGCCTCAAACTTTAGACATCTCTACCCAAAAGCTCTTGTTTCTACATTAAACTCTGCCAATTAAAAGCAGCCACAGCTGAGTCCTTCTCCTTTTCACGTACACATGAAAACACAGCAGTAAACAACCTCCATGTGTTGCCATTACACCTGACCATGCTTGGCTGCTGCAATTACGACCTGACAGAATAAACTCATGAGACTGTTTGATTAATTATGACCTTCTCATTGTAGCAACACAAAAACCACTGAAGATATCGTGCCACTGCAGAGATGTGTGTGTCATATTGACACGATGATCTGCCTTTATCCACAGCAGAAATTTGGTTAGAAACAGGAGAGCAGCACACAAAGGAAGAAAGGGATAAATGCTTTTTGCAGAGATCAAGAACAGAGGACTCTGTTCCCTTTGAATTAATAATATTTCAGCAAACATCCTCTTTGTTGCCTTCTCAGCTGGCTGAAAATGGATTAGAAGGTGAGGATGCATAACTTCTCTATGGCCCATTATTTCTTATTATCATCCAGATGGAGCGTGGCTATTAGAGCACCACTAAAAACTCTAATGAACTGCAGTGTTGGAGATTGCTAATTCTTCAACAGCATGTTTGTGTATCAATAATAGACTGTAAAAACAACAACAACCTGACTAATTAGGCTGGATCAAATCTGCTCAGCTCGGCTTCCTGTCCCTCCTGTTCTGGGTGTTCGTGTGGGTGTTCAGCACTGGTGCAGCTTCCATTAAACTCCTTTCAAAGCCTCTAATCACTCTGTGTAATATTGCAAACATTTAAAAACGTTTATTTAAATGCTTATAAGAAGCATTTAAACAAGAGCACACCCATGTTTAAACCATATGAATAATTTTCTTGCTATTTTGTCTGTAATGCAGGGGAGTTTAAATCTCAGTTGCTCCACAGACAGGAAGAAGTGGGAGGGCCCCAACATTTATCATTAAGTCCTCTGTTTAGTAAAACACTTAGGATTTAATTCATTAATACTTTCTGCTATTCCTGGGCTTGTTTGGGTTTTTAACAGGGTAAACAGAAACTTGTTCTAAGCTTGTGCTTTCATTTGCTTTGCTCCCTTAGCAGTTGGTGGAAGATTAAAAAAAAGAGCTGCAGTGCTGGGCCCCACTCAGAAACTTGGAAAAAAAATATTTTTTTCAAAAACATCAAAAGCAGCCCATAGGGTCTACGAAGTAAAATTGTAACCCTGCTCAAAAGCTCATCAACACACACACAAATAAGGTATTATTTTATGTAAAATATTAAGGAAGTTCAGCCAGTGAAGATTTATTATTTTCAAATAGAGTAATATTTCAGATAAATCTCTCCAATTCTGTCATTTTTCATCTCATTTAACAGCCAGTGCCACCCCTTGACTTCCCAAAGGAGACAGAAAGGGAGACAGGTGATGGGGCTCAGCACAGCAGCCCTGCCATGGAATCCCACACACTCAGCCTGGCACCTCACTGGACAGGGCCCTGCTAAAATCACCTCGTGATTTTAATCACATCGTGATTTAAAATCGTGGGGCAAGGGAGGGCTGGCCAAAAACATCCAAGGTTCTGTGCCACAGATTTTGTAGGGATCTCACACACCTGTCTTCCCCTTGTCTCCTCCTTCATTCATCTTCAGACAAGATTTGATTACAAGATCCTTCTTGCATGACCAATCTTTACCCACACTGAGTTATTTCAGACTCTCAGCCATTAAATAGTTTCTGATACAGCACTGAGGTTCAGCTTTATTCTGAACTTCTTTCTTACCTTATTAAAGTGCCATTTTTTTTTCTTTCAAGTGCTGATATAGAAAGATTGTGTTTGATTAACTAGAAAGTTACATTTCCTTTAGGTAAGGTGGACTATCAATTTCAGCAGGAAATGCTTGCATTAATGAAGCTCAGTAGTAACCTTCTTTATGCCTCAATCTCCTATTCAAAAATAAGGGAGTGGAAGCAGGATTTTGTGCTTTGAAATATTCCTGGTCGAGGTGGAAGAAGAGCAAATGAAGAAGGGCAAATTCTTTCAATATATACAGGAATGATGGTTTGTTCCCAAGTCTTTACCAATCAGGTGTCACTCAAATATATCATGTAAAAGAAATAATTTCTATATATGGGACCTCATTGAAATGGATGCTGAGGTTTTTACAATACACCTACATGAATTTCAGGCATGAGCCCTAGTGACCTTCAAATGGGACTTACCCCCCTAATTGCCTCTTGCCCCTACTTAGGATATCCACCAATAAAACTGAAATGTCAGAAATATTCCCCTCATCATGTTTTGTGGCCAGAGAACACTTAAAGGAAAGGTCTCATTAAGCAACAATGAGGTCCGTGGGACTATTCCAGTGCTTAAAATCACACCACAAGTTTAAAATTCCCAGTTTAGGAAGCACTGAAGGATTGGGTAAAATAAATTTTAAAAATAGACAGGAATTCATCACACCTCATTCTGCCCTCCAAGCCTTTAACTTAACATAATTGGAGCACATAGGAGGTAAGAGAGATGAGACCTAAGGGATGCAACACCCTCTCAAAGGGTGACAGTGTTTGCCCTTGTGACACTGATGCTGAGTTCAGGCTGTTCAACCTTGCCAACACAATGTAAGAATCACAATTTTCCTGTAGCTCCCACCATTACTGTTGGAATGTACATGCAAACCTCCAAATTTTATAAGGCCATGGATATGATTGCTCCTCCCAGTGTTCCAGCTTCAGGAAAAATCCAATTTAATAGGCTTTCACCTCAGAACTGGCCATCTTCCACTGGGGAAAAACTGACACAACTCTCCCAACACGATGCCATTCCTCCAGAGCTGGGCTTTTCCTGCAGAGGAATGCAGCCTCCACTCCATCTCCTACTGCCACATCACCATGCAGAAATCAGCAGCAGATATTTATAAACCCTTTTCCATCAACTTCATCCTATCTCAATTCTGATTACACTTCACAATGGAGCTTTGAAATGTGTTTTAATTTTCATGAGATACTTTAGAAGAAATTATGTATTCTGCTCTATTAGAAAATCCTTCGTGTTGTTTCCCAACAAAAATGTAGACAAAGTAAGATAAAAGTTTACTAATCTTTCAACTTTTAAAAAATATATTTTTCTCTCTGCTGGTCTTCTTCCTTTTACCTGCTTGCTTAGTTTCCCCTCGAAAAAGAGAGCAATGGCTGAAAGTAAGAAAATTGCTCCCAAATTTCTCTTTTCTCTTTTTTCCTCAGTCTTTAAGGAAAATTTTATTTTCCTCCTTCTATTATACTTCCAAAGTATGTTATACCAAAAGATGCAGCATTAAAACAAAAACAAAACCAAAAAATCTTCAAAGAAGTAAAGACAAGGGGAAAAAAATGGGGAGGGGAAAAAAATTTCTTATGTAACTTTTTTCTTTCTTTAGTGTAAATCTTTATTAATGAGAAAGTCATTATGAAAACCCAGAGGCAAGAACCTTCATCTCAGAACTGTATTTCAGTTACAAAAGGCCAAAAAATGTCAGAACTTCTTTACTGAAATTAATCACTAGATGTTTAGGGATGGTCAACAACCTAAAGAAAGTGAGCTTTGCTAGCTTGGCCTTGCTAAAAGACACAACAGGGATTTGTAGCTGTACCTCACTCTCCCTCCAGCATCAGAGATTTGTAGGCTTGGGAAGGACCTCAAGGGAGTCTTTGCAATCCTGAGGGAGGAGCAGGATACCTGCAGCAATGCTCATCAATGAACTGGAGCCTACCAAATCTGGTGCTGCCTCTGCCCATGATCTGCAAAGTCTTGCCCAAGCTGAAAAATTTTGGTGGACGGGTGTTAGAAATCCCTGTTTCCTCCTAAATGACCTGACAGCCCTCCAGGAAACACAGAAGATCAGTATTTTTTTCCCTTTCAAGCACACTCTTTCCATGGTTGAAGTCAATCTTCGTGTTCCCCTCAAGCTTCCATCAGCTTAAGCCAAAGTCAGCTCCTCCAACTGTTCCCTTGAGATCCTGCTTTGTGACACATTTTTATGATCTCCTCTCCCTCCAGCTGGTCTATAGCTTCCTTAAAGTGCTGTATCTAAAAAAGAAAGGAAAAAGGTGACTACTCAGTCCTAAGCCCAGCAGAATAAATACATTTTCAGCCTGTTTGTAGCATTGCTCCTGACACTTTCTGGACCGAAATTTACAGGTTTTACCCCACTTCTGTGTTGTTCCATTCAGTCTGCAGTCATCTATCCCTTTCCTCCTCCAACATCCTCCAAAATCCTCTCCAGCCTTGCAGCAGCAGACCCAGTTATTCCATAGACTGTGCTTATGCATTTGATTTGTCCTCTTTGCATGTGGTGCACAGCGTTTCCCTCTCTTGACTTCACCTTGCTGATTTGGGGACGCCTTTCCAACTTATTGGGATCATTATGGATTCTGATGCTGTCATCTAAACTGCTTGCAACCCTTCCCAGAACTCTCCCAACGTGCTCTCTCTGTTCTGCCACTCATCTCTGCTAATGAAAGCGTTGAACAGAATCACACGCAGGGCAAAAATCTCACTGGCAATCCCCTCCAAGTTTGACAGCAAACCCCTTGATTATATTTTGAGAGAGATCGTTCAATCAGTTAACACCAACTTTGTTATGACTGTGTTGAGATCATCTTTCACTCATTTTCTGTGAGGCCACTAAGTAAAAAACTGTCAGAAGACTTCTAAAAAGTTCAGATATATCGTAACTACTCAATTCCGTTTATTCTCCAGGCAGTTATCTTGTCAAAGAGCGAAATCAGATTAATTTGCCATGAACTCATCTTGACAAATCCACGCTGGCTGCCGGCCAGTGGAAGAAAACTAGTCTTAATCATTCAAGACCAAAATATTCCCACTGAAAGACAGCTGGATTTGACTCAGCACAAGCTGGGGTGCACAGCAGGTACCCAGGGGAGAGATGCCAGTTTGGATGCCCTCCTGTCCCTCCTCCAAAATGGAAGGGAAAGGGATGAAGCTCTTTAAGGAGGAACCTGCAGTCATACTCCCACACAGAGGATGCTTCCACCAGCTGAAGATTTTTCCCAGTTCTACCAAAGTTTTTGCAGAAAAAGCCAGAGGAAAGGTGAAGGAGGATGAGAGACACACAGGCTGAGTCCTCAGTGCTCTCAGAATATTCAAGAGGAACATGACATTGTACTACTTCAGACCTACAGAAGGGACAAGAAACCAAGAACTGGTATCTGTCATCTTTCATCCAATTACCTGATATCCCCAAGCACCATCAAATGTGTTACAGCACCACAGGCAGTACTGTGATAATGAAACCTCCCAGACATTGGGGCTTTTTATATATATTTTACAAAAACAACACAAAACCCCCAGCTCTGTCAGTGCCTTAGGATGTGTGAAAATGTCACACGGATTTTCAGTTCTGAAAGTCAACCTAACAAAATTTAAGCATGGAAATCTCTCGCTGGACATGAAAAATAGTATTTTAAGGCCTGATTCATTGGTATGATTCAAATTTTCTACAAAAGGACACTTGTTAAAACAACTTGTCTTCTCGCTGAACTGCCCATCCTAACTCCCACTCCAGTTGACAAAACACAGCAGTTATCTGCAAGCAAAACTGGGCCAATGTTAATGAGATTTATCAGAAAGTACCTGCTTTTCAAACTGAAAGCAGGGCTCAGTGAGGAGCACATTTCCACTGATACCAGGCAGGACTTGTCAGTTAACTGGCCTGGCTTACTTGGGTAACTCTCCCTTTTAAATGCCAAACATACACAGGTATTATCTCCTGGGTACACAAAATTAACCAAGGGTCTCTGTGCAGACACAGACTCGGGTCACTCACTTGGCTTTCCGAAACTTCAGAGCAGGCAAACACAAAGGATCTTCCATCCAAGTGGTGTGACACCTTGGGGGTTATCTTTTATGTCAGATTTGTTTATCCCTCTAGCACAATATGCTATAAAACTGAGCTGTGTTGTGTTCTTAGCCAGTTAGATATATTTGCTGATCTAGCTGGGCTAATTAAAATTTTCTGCTTCCTGAGAGATACGGTTGTTGTGAGTAATCCAGGGCTACCTGATAATCTCTCTGGGACCATCTCAGGTGATTGCCTGCACTCTGTGTGTGAGCATAAAGGTTCATTTTCAACACTTATCTATCATTTATTCAATAACAATTTTCAGTTGTTTTAAATAATATAGCTCAACAGCATGAAATAACATTTCCCTCTTCATTGTTACCTCTCCCACTCACTGTCCCATCTCTCCTGATACCATAATTTCCTTTAAACACATCAAGCCAATGATAATAAAAGTAAACCTTATATAAACACATGCTAGCTATAACCTTGACAAAAAAAAATCCCATAAAGCTTCCCAAGGAGACTGTTTTACAGTTTTAAAGCTCTTTATATAAAGACACATGTTTTTGATATAAACTAGAACCAGAATATCTAAAAAATCTCCTGCTCTGACAGAATTACAGCAAAAAAAGGCACATATGGCCCCAGTCTGGTGGATACACCAGGTCCTGGAGCACGTCCTGAGAAGGGAATGGAGCTGGGGAAGGGACTGGAGCACAAATCTGATGGGGAGCAGCTGAGGGAGCTGGGGGTGTTTATCCTGGAGAAAAGAAGGCTGGGAGGGGTCTCATTGCTCTCTACAACTCCCTGAAAGGAGAGTGTAGCCAGAGGGTAGTAGTGTCTTCTCCCAGGTAGCAAGCAACAGGACAGGAGGAAACAGCCCCAAGTTGCACTAGGGGAGGTTTAGATTGGATATTAGGAAAAATTTCTTTATAGAAAGGGTGTCAAGCAGTGACACAGGCTGCCCAAGGCAGTGCTGGAGATTCCTGAAGGCATTTAAAAGATGTGTAGGTGTGGTACTCGAGGATGTGGTTTAGTGGTGGGCTTGGCAGTGGTGGGGTAATGGTTCAGCTCAATGATGTTAAGTCTTTTCCATCTTAAACAATGATTTTACAATCCCACTCTTTACACTAAAGTTCCACTAAAAATTGAATGATGCTACATCTTTTACTCCCTAAGAGTAACTTGGGGTTTTTACTATAGGCTACTGAGATGTGATTATACCCTTAAGGCTTCTCCATGCAGCTGCTCAGAGAATTTTGAGGTTGCCAAGCTCCACTGCTGCACTGACACCAATAACCTGGCTAGAAATACTTCATCTACCCCAGCTGTGAGACACAGGTAAGATTAGTAACAACTAAAAGATATCACAAAAACATCCTGATATCCTTTCTTTGTAGAGCTAATAGCACCTGGGCTATGGTTCAGCAATCCAAAAGTGTCAAAAAATGCTTTTTCAACGGCGCTCCAGAGGGGAAATTTTTACTTGCAAGGCAACTTCTTGTAACTTTCTGTTCCACTTTCTTCTCTTTGCACTAATGGGTAAATATGAATGAACAGTTTTGCTGTCTCCTGATTTGGATGTTGAAGAACTTATCACCTTTCTCACTGCTTGAGGATTACATCTCTTTGTAGCAGATCAAGTTGCACAGTGAAATTGTGGATGTCCCATTCCTGGAAATGTTCAAGGCCAGGGATGGGACCCTGAGCAACATGGTAGAAGGTGACCCTGACATGGCAGGGATTTGCAACCAGATGATCTTTAGGCTCCCTTCCAACCCAAATAATTTTGAGATTCTAAGGAACAATTAAGAGCTTGCTAGCAGGGCCATATCATTGTTTGAAGAGACATTCACCTCACTGGCCCCCATTTTAAGAAACTTTTAAGAGCAGCACAAAAACTGGCAGCAGTTCTCTACTGCTGAAAAGATCAAACAAACCTTTCTGCAGCACCTTGATGCAAAGCCACACCTCTCCCACCTCCCAGAGCTCTGCAGGAAAAGAAACTGCCCTTCCACAGAACTGACTGTGGTAGGGACACCCTGAGGGGCAGAGCTGGATTCCAACCATGGCTAAACACCCCAGCCTATGAATTCCTACAGATGTAAAACCTTCTCATATTAGTATCTGTTGCTAGGAAAAACACGATTTTATCTACGTTGCTGGCAGTGATTTCTGCTGGAAGGTGCAATCTTACACACACACACACTTTTCTCAGGATCAAAAATTAAATCCTGTATGGGCTCTTGGGATTGCTTGTCTGGGAGGCTGCCAGACAGGCGCTCTCCTGCAATGATACACTGTTGTGTCAGCGCGTGGGCTCAGCCACTGCTTAACAAATTTGCTAGATAAACTTCCATGATTCATCCAAACAGCATTCAAGTGGCTAACTACCCTATATTGGCAGGGAACTGACGAATGCTGCTCGAACAATGAAAGAACCCACTTAAATAATGAATTAGGTTTGACAGATCAATGGAGGCTTGAGTGACAGCCCCTGGCACCCCACGTCACAGCTCAGAAAGAGCTGAGCAGCAGCAAGGGGGGGTGCCATGAGCAATCAGCAGCCTTTCAGCATTGTTTGCCAAATACAGGAGAGTTTAGGGCCAGGGCTGGCTCAGAGGAGAGCATCTCCCCAGTTTGGAAAAGGAAAGAGCAGGTCCTGGTCTCTCTCTGTTTAATAAAATTAGAAGGAGGGCAGGATATCTATGTGTTTGGTATAGCTAAGATATCAATGATATCTATATTTACGTGTCCAGCAGATGTCTTCTGATGAAATATGTCCCATCCCATGGCAGGTGGGCTGGTACTGGATGACCTTTAAGGTCCCTTCCAACCCAAAGCATTCTGTGATATCAAGAGGAACCCACTCACACTCTCCTTCATCATCTCTCCCCTGAACAGTACTAACTTGGGGTCAAAGTGACAGCAATTACATCTGTCTCCTTTTCAAAGCTGAAAGTCATGAACGTGGGTATTTTAAGAGGAAAACAAGAAGTTAGAATTTTGAGCCATTAAACTAGAGACTCTTGGAAAGAGGAGTCTAGAAATTACTCCTGTTTTCCAGGGAAGGTATCCTGTACAGTCACTACAACAAATTCTTCTGCTCATATGCAAAACCAATGTGAATTGCCAGGCCTGTTTTCACCATAATTCAAAACCAGTCACTGAAAAATATCATCCCTCTCACAACCATCTCCCCATAAAACTGGACTAAATAGAAGCCAAAGGAATCATGTATATAGATAAAAGTATTTCCCTAAAGGAAGAGCAACAAAGCACCCTTTGCTCAGCAATTCTGTGGACCAATGGATAACTTAAGAGATTATTCTGAGCTTTTCACAGCCTGAGAAACAGAGAATTATTCAATGTTCATTGACACTCCTGCCTTCAGTATCTCGTTCTGACCTTCCCTTGCTGCACGGATCACTGGAGCATTTCAGTGACTGGTGGAATATACTGGGTCTCTCCAGCTGCCTGCATGTACATGCCAGGGCCACTCAGCTGGACAAATAAACTCCTGTAACTGCTGTATTTATGGGGCCAGACTGATGCTGCAATCTGCTCTGTGCCATACAGAGCCATGTCAGTGTTGCACATGGACAGGGGCAAAGCCTTTACTCCAGGTTACACCAGAAGCATGGAATGTGTCAGAGACCCTCTGAGCCCCACGCTGGGCGTTGTGCTTTAGCCTAGCAGGCAGCTAAAACTCCCCCAGCCACCTGCTCACTTCCTCTGCCCCACTGGAATAGGGGAAAGAATCAGAAAACAAGGCAAAAACTCATGGGCTTAGACAAGCACAGCTTCACAGGACAGAAAAGGAAGTGGAAAATAATAATGATAAAAGAATACAAAAAAAAAAGAGTGATGCACACTGCTGTTGCTCACTACCTGCTGGCCAGTCCCCCTCCAGCCCCCCCAGTTTTGTTGTTCAGCATGATGCCATCTGGTGTGTGATGTCCCTTTGGCCAGTTTGGGTCAGCTGTCCCAGCTGTGTCCCCCCACGGCTCCCTGTGCCCCCAGTCTGCTCGCTGGCAGGGAATGAGGAGCTGAAAAGTCCTCGACTGCATGCAAGCACTGCCCAGCAACAGCCAAAACCTCAGTGTTTTATCAACATGTTCTCATTCAAAATCCAACACAAGACACTGTACCAGCTACTGGAAGGAAATTAACTCTATCCCTGCCTAAACAAGGACTTTGGGAAGCTCGCTGCTGTTCTCACAGTGAAATTGCAGGAAGGAGGAAAGCATGTGACTGTACTCTTGTTGTTTAAACATTCACACTTGTTCCTTATAAAAACCCCATTTCTCCTGAATTTTTCGAGCTGTTTCACCCCACCACACTGCCACCTTCCCCAAAATGTTTTTTCCCTTTTATTTTCTGCTTGCCTGGCTGCACAGAGTTGCAAGATAGTGATAGTGGTGTATGAACCAAAATTTTTCCTTTCTCTTTCTTGATATATTACTTCTTCTTTTTTCTTTTTTTTGGTGAAAGATACAAACCCAGTCAGTTTTACATCTGCATCTATGGCTTTACTGCAGGAGCCTTAAAGCTGCTTGTGGACAGAAGCAGAGCAACACACAGCAGCACAGGCTGAGATTTTGTTTGGAGGCTCTGAGCTGACAGAAGATAATGGGAGGTTTACAACAAAGGTCCTTCCTGAATGATAAACGATTCCTAGTCTGTTCAAAGGACCTGACAGACCTACCTATTTGTTCTGCTCTGCACAGAGAGGGGATGAAATGACCTAGATCAACACAAAAGGCTCTACAAAAATCAGATTTTCAATGCATATTCAGCAACTCTAAGCAGCAAATGCACAATAGGTATTTAAACAATAACCCTTGTAAAAACCTTGCTCCCTTGTCATAGGACGCTTTGTTTGCTATTTTTAGCTTTTCAAGCATCAAGAACCAACAGAAAAAAATATTGCTGAACAGCACTGGACACCAAGATATAACAAGTGAGGCAAAAAAGAAATCTGAAGCAAGCTCCACAAGATGAGGTTAAGTTATTCAAAGCTCTCTCTCCTGCAAGACAGGTGATGTATTTCAGCTTAAATACCCCACTCGATCTGTCCTCAGTGAACGAGCAAGTGACAAGCTGCCAATCCAGCTGAAAAGCTCCCCATCCATCAGGGCTTCCCCCGCCCCTGCCCCGCACCAAGCAACGCTTCATCAGCACCTACAGAATCTGAATCTGCCTATTTTTAACAAGAACACCATCCTGCAATCCTGCCCACCAGAAGGATTTGCAAATCTCTCCAAATACTCCTCCCAGGACTTGATAACTTTGCCAGCATGAATAGGAAACTTGGGGCTTTCAGAACAGGCTGCAGCTCGCTGACAAGGCAGCGAAGATTTCCTTTCCTATCTGCAGTTTGCATGAGTAGGCAGCTGGGATTGTGATGAATTACTATCTCTGATTCCAGTGCTAAGTTTAAAACATTTATTTGGCATAGTCTGTTAGGAAAAAAAAAAAAAACCCACTGCCAGTATCAGCTATTGGTATTAACAAACTTCTTCAGGAGAACTACCAAAGGTATTTCACAGCCTCTCTCTGCTTGTAACAGGAGTGTGTTTGTGGACCAGACATATTTATTGACTGAGCTGTAATTGAATTTTACTGAATGTTTATCTCAAAACACCGTTTCAAAAGAGAAACTAAAACATCTTGGTTTGAAAATCACTCAGTTCTTAGTTACACCTTTTCATGAGGCCAAATCCTTCTCCCAAGCTCAGTGGACACTCTGAATGCCTGGGAAATTGCCTTTTCCATCAACTGTTTCTTGTGCCTTCCTGTTTCATTTTGGAGCTCAGAGTGCCAGGCTTTCAGCAGCTGGTTCTGCAAAGCATGTCTCTACAATCCTGCAGGTCTGACCTCTCTGCACAAATATTGCAAATACTAAGGCCATGACCAGTGCCTGCTCCAAAGCTGTTTCATTTTCAAACCAGTGGAAAAAGATCAATCGAGGTTTGGATTTCAGTCAGGAGCACTCATCACACTGATGTGCACGGATTAGAAATCTCCGAATCTGCACTGATGTCATTGAAAAAGATTCACTGTTTAATGATAATATTTTTCTTTTAAATTTTACTTTTAAATTTCACAAAAAGATTTCTCCTGTCTGTAGCCTTCCTCCCTGCCACATTACTCTTCACCTCTCTCACCAGACAGGCACATTTATTTTGGTGGCATTTTTTTTATGCAATAAGCAATATTGCAGTAGTCCTTTTGCCATACTTCTTAAATTTTAGATTCTACTTTTGACTTTGTCTAAAAGCCTACAGTCCCACACACAATTTCCCAAATGCTAAGTACACAGTTGCCACTTATAAATTTGATGTGAACATTTAGTAATTTTGTAGGTAACACTAATGGAAATTATTTGCCAGTGCCACACACACAGGCTGTTGTCAGTGCCAATTTTGATCCTGCTACTTGTATTTTCCATCTTTAATATGAGTTTTAGAGATGAAAAAGGAGGGAAACAACCCACCTAGAATAGACACAAAGCAGGTTACAATCTCCCCTTTCTTTCCACCTGCTTGAGGCCACGCATGTATTTTATTATTGTTGTTATCATTATAAACAGTAGTATTCATTCATTATGTTTTTATGGCTCTCATCACACCCGAAGTCATTTGCCACTTAAGCTTTTTCTGTCAAATCCCCCTCAACAGGACAACAGAAATCCCCACAAAAAACAAAACAAAACAAAACAAGGGAAGCAAATATTACAATTTATAAAAAATGTTCTGTATCCACTTTATTCTCCAAATCCCCAGGTTCTGTAAATACCACAAATCAGTGTCAACAAACAGCATATCAGCTCCTATGGGCTCTGGGTGACCTATCTGCAATAGCTCACTGATGCTCTGCCTTGGGGATTTGCTTTTTATGGACTTGGAAATGCTCTGCAACACATCAACCCATCATGTAAAGATGGTGTTCAGCAGAAATCTCATTGCACCACGCTGCAAGAGTCCTAAAAGTGCAACCTCTCTTTTTAAAAATCTCAAAAAAGGGGCTTTAATCTTCTAAAGATCTAGAAAGACAGTGGCAAGAAAACTTCCTTTTTATAGTTCAGTATTTCTCAGAGCTGAGCTCAAAGTGTTAGCTGAGATAATTACCAGAGAGACTATGCAGATCTTATTATCAAAAGGTTTTGTTTGCTCTCTTGTTACATAATTGCTTAGTGTTTGCATGGTGCTCAGAAAATAGAAAGCACAAGAGAAATACCAAGAGTTATTAATTTAATAGAAAAATAATTCTCCCAAATGGTATTAACATTTTAAGTTGTCTCTACTATATTTTGAAGATTTCTGGTTATCTGTAGAGCCCCTCAGTGATGCAACCTTGGCAGCACATTAAATGAGAGTTGTGCCTTACAACTCCAGATTTTGGACTATTTCAGCAGAGCTGTGAAACAGCAGGAAGCAGAAAAAAAGGTGCAATATATTGTCTCATCATTTCCTTCACTTCTAGCTTTGCTGGTGACAAAGGCCACCACATTCAGAAGATAAAAATCAGGATTTATATCTCAAAGCAGTGCCATAAAGTAAACAATTCATTTATGGAATCACTAAATGTTTCAAGGATTGGATAAAACCACATCAAACTATTCCAGGCTTGTGTAAGTTTAAAAGCAAAACTCAGACTACCTGGATTCAAATTTTTAACCACATTCTAGCAAAGACCTTACAAACATGATAAAAGCCATCTTTAAAGTGTAAAGATGAGGCCCCAAGTATAAATCTGCCATTGGGCACACTTATGTACCCAGACCACTTAGCCTTGCAGACAATTTAAAAGGTACAGCAACTATATAATTTCAATACCTGTTTTCAAGGTTCATTTCATGATTATTTACAGTTGGTTTTTTTTAGGATGTCAAGAAAGCTTGAAGCAAGTGCACTATACAAGCATGGCCACAGAACTTCCCTGAAAACACAAGAAAATCGGATTTTACTTACAGCCAACCATCATCATGGCCACCGAAAAAATCTTCTCCCCGTCAGTGGTGGGTGCTATGTTCCCAAATCCTATGGTTGTAAGGCTTGTCATGGTAAAGTAGAGGGAGGATATGTACAAGGAGTCTTTGCTGGGCCCTCCTTCCCACTGGCCCGAGCCCGTGCTGTTGTAGCGGTACGGGGTGCCGATGCTCAGGGCCAGCTGGTACAGCCAGCTGTCTGTTTTGATGGTGTTGGTCAGCTCGTCTATGACTTCGTAGTCCCCAATGCTGTACCAGATGCAGGCCAGCCAGTGGGCCACCAGCCCAAACACACACACCAGCAGCACCAGCACGGCAGCGCCGTACTCCAGGTAATGGTCCAGCTTCCTGGCCACTCGGCCCAGCCGCAGCAGGCGCACCACTTTTAAGGAGCTGAAGAGGCTACTGATTCCCTGGAAAGGAATAAAAAATCATTATTTGATCTGGAATATCCTGCTGGCTAGCACAGAGGGCTGTACAGCAATTCCTGCGCCTGCTTAAAAATCTTTCTGTGTAATTTTTCAGGCCTCAGATAACAGAATACGAGATCAAACCCTCCTCCCCCTCCAGTGCTTTTGTCCTCATCAGGCTAAATTGAGTTTGGCACTCACTAGGTGGAAATTACTTTGTTCAAACTCAGTTTTTCAAAGCAACAGAAGGGTTCTGTAGAATCCAAAGCGGAAACAGCAAGTTTATTACATAAGGGAGTGGTTCAACGCTTCACCAGTTTGAAGTAAATTGGAGACTCTGCTTTGACCTCAGGAAGATAAAAGGAGGTGGAAGAGGAGTCACAGATGGAACTACACCAACCCTGTGGAGTCTTCCTGAAGTTTCCAAGAGAACAGCATTCTATTAAATCCAAGCAGAGGATTGTTATTCTGGCCAAAACGGGGGAACACCTCAACAACTCTCAACATCAGGAGATGCTCAAGAGAAATATCAGAACATAATCACAGTGGGGAACTCAGAGAAATCTGCCTATTGTTACTCTCATCCACCAAACAGGAGCTGAGTTATTTCCTCTAGTACAACACTCTCCACCTCTTATCATCCTTCAAATATAACTCTGGATTTTTTGTTATTTACAAGAAGTCTCACTGACTGAACGTGGAATTAAACAAATGTGGGCACATCACTTTCCTGAGCAAGGGAAATACAGACCACAAGGCAAGTGCCTTTGCATACAGGGTTAATTTCCTTCCCAATCTACAGATATTTTCCTAAAGCAAGTGTTGGTGCAGTGGTGCTTTTTTTCCTGTCACGCAAGATGGATGACATATAAATAAATGGAAATACAAATATTTAGGGAATAAGGGCACAAGGACCATCAGAAAGTTAATAGAAACATCTGAGAGGTGGTAAGAAATGTGTATGTCCTTCTCAATGCACAAATGGTTTGGGAGTTTAGAGATGCAGAAAGAGAACAAAAATATGTTCTTGATCTACTGCAATCCCGTGATATAGCTAACTCATGCATTACATTAATTAGTGGCTCAAAATAGAAGGTTTGTAAAGGAAGGTTTCTAATATAAAACATTCAGAAGCTGAAGACATTTAATTTAAAGTAGAAATTAAGACATAGAAAGCAATGAGGCAAACATTCCTAGTTACTGTGCCAAGATTAAATTGCCCTTTTCTATGCATCATTATCAAATCAGTCTAGTCAAAACACTGGCTAATTATATTATCAAACAGTAAAAGACTGGAGTTTCTGGAGTTTTCCATACCAGAAAAACATTTGTCTCTTTTGCACCTCTGTTTCTTCTTCTTTTGCACTTTCTTTCCCTTTTCCCAACATTTGAAGGGTAACATATATCTGATATTTCTAGATGTAATCTGTTTGGCACAGTTATTGTATGCTTTTCAAATCCTGTTGGAATGTGTTTCAGATCCCCAAATCCTTAATAAATTGAAGCTCTATATTTGCATTCATGCTCTCATGATGACTAATACCAAGAGGGAAATGGAATTTTCCCATTTTGATTTCTGCATTTTGCATTTACACAAGACAGAGATCTAGTTTATCATCCTTATTACCATCTAAATGTATATCTACTTATTTGCTTTAGGATATATGACTGGGAGACACTCTGAGAAGCCAACTTTTCCAATAAACTGGGAAGTTCCTTCCAATATTCCTGACACAATGGACAGTGGCCAATGGATGGCTGAATGAGGGTCTCACCCCACAGGAATAATATCTACATTTAAAAACAAGACAGAACTTCAGAGTGGTTATTCTGCAGTATGTTTCACTGAGTTAACCTTGATTTTGAATGTTTACAGCCTTCAAAGGAGAGAGAAAACAGCAGGGTGTTTTTCTTGTAGGACCAAATCCTGTAGCACTGATCAAACACAGAGGCATTATTTCTGTTTTAATTAAAGAGTCACCATTCATTACCAGGATTAACACTGTGGAAGGACTTAGAAACCTGGAATTCAAACTTGGGGGGGTCACTTTTTTACACCCAGTTTGGCCCAGTGGCACAGCTTACACTGTACTTTTTACTACACAAAGAATCCTTGAACAGAGGATTTTACAGTGTGACCTCCATCCCACCCACAGTTCTTCTCTAAGTTACATGGACAATCTAGCATGTAATATAAAAATACAGTATTTATTTCAAAGTCTGCGAGAAAGTTTGTGCTGTCCTTTTTTTCTTCCCTAAGCATAGGTAGCAATCACATCTCCTATGTATAAAACAAAGGGAAATATTTCATTTTAGCTGACATTGAAATGTATTATTTCCAAAGAGTAATTCATTTAAGGAAGTTTCACTGTAAATCTTAAAGCCTGTTTAGTTTGACCCCTTACTTAAGGCCAAAAAATCAAGAGGTATATTGAGCATTCACATTTCATGTCTAATCTTCCAAAATAGAAAGACAATACTGGAAGCTTCAAAAGCCTCTTCCTTTCCTATATAGGAGACAGCAAATAAACACATGCTAAATGAATATGTGGTATGTCACACATGGAGTATATAACATAGATATAGATATGGATCAAGATATAGATATAGATGATATAGATATGGATATCTCAATCACCTATGCACTAACTACTGCTTGAGTCAAGCTGGTACCTTCATACTTACAAAATTGCCAACAATTAATGCCCAATTGTTAATATGCAAAGTTCTGCCTCAGATTCAGCAACAGTGTCTTTGGTAGAAGTTAGATGAAAGAACCAACTGCCTTGAATTACATTTGGGCTATTAAGAAATTCAGTTTTCTAAACTCGATTGATTGCAGGCTGCCTTTAATTTCGTTTTTCTTTTAACTGTATTTATGCTCTGTAATGAATGCTTTGGAAACTCTTCTCCTCCAGGATGAGCATCTGCTCTGACAGAAGTAACTTCAGCACTCAAGGAACAGAGAGGTGATTAGAAATTGTGAATGGGACATATAATCCAGTTTGGCACTGGCATTGTGTAAATAAAGCACATGTTGGATATTGGAGATCCAACCTTCTGGGAGGAGCATTTGTGACTCCACTGCCATTTCAACTGGGCCAACTGTCTGTAACAGCTGCTGGGCTGTGTTCTCTAACTGAGAATATCTCCTTATGTTATCAACCATCCAATCCAGCCCCTTGGGGTTTTGGCTGATGTATTTTATCACATCCTAATCAGATGAGGACACTCAGCTTGCTCATCATCAATCATCTCAGCTGCAGAAATCTTTCCACTGAAAAACCACCTACTCCAAAGCTGCTTTTTGGGTGTCAGGTTTGGAACCAAATTCCCATCTGACACACATCATCGATTGAACTGTTCCAAATGTGAGTCACAGGAGTCCCTCCCAGGGATGTCTAAGGCCATTGGATCAGGAGAGGACAAGAGGAATGGCTCTGAACCAGACATTTTTGTAACCTTATTTCAATTTAGGAGACAGCTGAAGCCATACAAAGGATGTAGATGCTGTAAAATTTATCCAGAAAGATATCTGTGAGGGATGGATGTTTAACTTTGGAATTAAATTAGACAATCATGATTAAACAAAGCCCAAGTTGCTTGACACAAGCACCTTGCAAAGTCTGTGTTCTCAAATTCTCTTGATACACTAGGAAGGGAAATTAAATTTGATAGTGGAGGCGCAAGTGCTGAAAGCACTCAGTCTGACATGCAGAGGGACCAATCCTTCCTTTTAAAACTACCTGACTCTTTCCATTTCAGACCCTAGAGGCTACCACACTGTCAAACTGCCATCTTCCAGGACAAAAGAAATGTCTGTGCCGTGTGTCTGCATCCAGCTGAACTTTTCCAGCCACAGGACTGAGACAGATGTCGAGGGAACAGATCCCTGCACCTCTGGCAAGAACAGGGAGCAAAGATCTCTGGCACTTAATGAACCCCTGAAAAGCCAGGCAAGAGGAAGGATGAGGCTGATAAAGTTGTGTTATACAGGGGTCAAACATGCAAGAGCATGAAGGGAACATTGTCACCAAAGGAAAATGAAGGCTAACAAGGGCAGGAAATCATCTGAGTCCGCAGTGGCTGTACCTAAAACCCCTTAAACCAGGGAAGAGAGAGCAGAGTCTGCTCTACACCAAAGGAGCAGCAGAATAACAGAGCTGCATGTTTGTAAAATCTGGAAAAGAATAACTGATTACTTGCTAATCTAATTAATCTTTTCTGAAAATGGAAAATATTGCATAAATGCTTTTTTTAAAGTAAAATAAAAACAAAATTCCACTAGTTTCAACCATCTAAATATACAAAATTCTGCTTAAGCCTCAAAATTAAATCCCAGTATGCTGAAATGGTAAATCATGCATATCTTTTTCTTTCTACTAGGGAACAATATGTTTTTAACTCTAGGCACTTTTTCAATTAGATTTCACTCAATGATTTTTTATTTATTTGTTGTTAGCTGTGGGTACACACGCAACAGCAACAGCAAAAAGAAATGAAATACGCATTTTAAATGTGTTCTAAAACTGAAATACTCCAAGCTTTGAAAATGGGGATTGGTACTGCATCATTTAATAGAAAACACTCTCTCAGAAAAGGTCAGAGGAAACAAAGAATAACTTTTCACTGAATTTTAATGTTCAGCACACTGTGGTTTTGAAGAATTTATGGGGTGGCCAAGAGCCAGAGCTATGAAATGTTGGTAGGGCATGTGGCCACTGCAGCCAAAGGGCAGCTGCACCATATACAGATATTAAACTAAACTTAAACTTATATCCTTATGCTGGACACAAGCAACTACAGCAAAACTTCCACAAAAGTGATCAAATCCTCAGATGATTTTGCAGCCAGGGCTCACCTCTGTGCAAGAGCAAAATGGTTTTGTGTGGGCACAGCATGGACTGAGCCCCAAGGACCCTCTGGGTGCCACAGAATGGTTCAGGCTGATGGCAAACCACCCTGCCCATGTGCACAGCCCAGCCTTCCTCCCTGCAGATGAGGAGTGGGGCAAATCAGGGGACTGATTCACCCCATCCATCTCCAACAGCCAGGGAGGGGATGAATCACCTATGGCTCACACAGCTGGTGTGAGGAGAAACCAAACCCAGAGCCATCCTCAGAAATGCAGAGAGCTGGATCTGCACAGCAACCCAACCTGCACTGTGTTATTAGAGAAACACACACTACAGAGCCCTGCCTGCCTGTGTGGGACTGATCCTGCTCCAGACGAGCCTGGGGAATAAATGTTATTAATAACAGGAGGCTGAGATGCTCTGCAGATGCAGCAGCCTGCTTATTTCTTCATTCAACAGCCAATTACTTCACGTAATGTGTTGCTACACTACCTTCGGTCCTTGCAGGGTTTTGCAGAAGTCCCCATTGGCTTGAAGAAGGAATTGAATCAGTTCATAAAAAGGTGAACAATCACAAATAAACTGGGCTGGGGTTCTTGCTCTCAGAAGGGCAAGAGCTGGTAAATTATAAATATTGAACAAAAGATAGTAATAAGTGAAGACACCTGGCAGCAGAGGACACCTGGAATGTCCTTACATCAAAAGGTACAAAAGGTTGTAACTCAAAGAAGGGGAAAAAAATTGAAAATCTGGGCATCAGTTTTAAATGAGTAATTAATCATCTAGAGGAAGAAAACAGAAACAGAGAATTGACAATATATAAGAAATAAAAAATTGATCCACAGAAAACTACACCTTAGAGAGGAAAGTAAGAATTGCCAAATGCCAAGTTGAACTTTTCGTTGCAAAGAATACTGAAACAAATACACAAAGATCCTTGACATTCAAAATTGGAAAAAAAAATATAAAAAAAGAACAACTAAAGTGATTGAGCTGCAATGAAGTAAAAATAATCCAGGCTTGGGCTAAAAATTAAATTAATCCTGAGCATTAGTTTCCAAAAATGATGTTGATATTTTCCAGAAAATCCAATGTATCAAGAAGGAAATAAACAGATACGTTACCTGAACAAATGTTAAGGGAAAGAGTAATTAGAAACTTTGAGATAAATCAAAATGCAATCAGTGGAGCAGTAGGTTAGCTAAGTTTAGGCTAGCTGGGATCTATCCAGGGTTTCTTGATAGCTTTCTCTGATAACACAGCCCATTTTAGAAATAAAAGAAATGCAATACTTCAGTAACATAAGAGATGAAAATATTATAAAGCACAGGGAAAACAGAGACCACCACTGGGATACCAGGGTGATTGAAGAACTTGTGGACAGGGTGGAAAAATGGAAATCATAAAAAGGGAGTCTAGCAGAGGTCATAAGTGGTGACTCTCAGTAATTTAGTTGGTTTCTTTGTGGTATAAACAGAAATAGGATATGGTCACAGAATCTGCTTTGGAACACACTGTCAGGCACAGAGAACAACCGTGTGGAAATAAAGGAAAATGTGATAAAGCTTGACAATATGGAGTCCCAAGGCATCCATTAAAGTGCAAATTAACAAAAATATCCACTGAAGATTACTGAGAAAAAGAAATATTTGGGTTAATGTGTTAATCCCACAAACCCATTCCACTCAGAGCAGNAATCCCACCCCACAATGGGTTTGTGTTAATCCCACAAACCCATCCCACATGAGTCAGAGCAATCAGTGAGCTGCACTCCCAGAAGAGGTTAATCCAACTCCAGGACACATCAGCTGAGCGTTTCCACCATCAACAGGAAAAGCCAAACACCAGCTGCAAAGTGAGGATGAATTCTCCACCTGGATTAATCTGTAAAGCTCTGCCCTAAAGAGATGTTTTTAAACTTCACTTCCTGCAGAGGGAGGCAGTTGAATCAGCCACAAAAAGGTTCATAAAATTTCATAAATGAGGTGCCTAGACAAGATCAGTTTGCTTAAACTGAGGAAAGGAAAATAGGAGTGTTTATGCAGGGGAGAGACGACTCCTCTTTCTAAGCACAGCGAGGAGATAAACGCGAGGGAGGGAAAAGAAATATTTAACCACGGAGGCTGGCACAGGGAGGAATGCACAGACTGCAAATTAAGAGAGATTTATTAAGACATCATGAGGAAAGGTGGATTTTGACCAGTTTATAGGATGGGTGATACAATGAACCTGCTCACCAAAGCTGATGACTCAGAGACATAAAAGGACACCGTGAGTTTTACAACTATTTTTTTTCTACTTTTGCTTTTATCCTTGGAAAAATCAAAGTGAGGCAAATACAGTCTCAAGGGGGAATATATTTCACCCCAGCCTAAACAAGACCACAAAGGAGTTTGCATCTGAGCTAGTTACACTGGTGTCACTATATTCAAGCATGAGAAATAGAAGTTTTAGGGCACAGTGACTAAAACCTAGTCTGGAGATGCATCTTAGAACATGAGGAGCCATGCCCCAAATGTGCCTGGACCTCCTTGTGGACAATGCCTGGCCCCATGTTTCATCAGGTGAATCCCATGCTTAGCTTATTTTAAAATACAGTCCAAATTCTTCATTTAACGATGCAGAGGCAAAATTTTCCTTATCTTTCTCTCACCAGAAGTAATTACAAAAACAAAAACATCACCCAAATAAATCACATAGCTGATTCTGTGTAGTTTAGTATTGAAGCAGTGAAAGAGAGGATTTTTGTAAACCTTGGGCAATCTCCACCAAACAGTTGTTGCATGATGCCACACAATGCAAGAGAAAACAAAGTGCCTACAGATTTTGGGAATGACTGAAATGGTGAGCCCTGCCAACACGAGCAGGTGAGCCAAACACAACCAAAAAGTTCTATTCTGTGCAGGGCAGGGGGAGTATCCTGGAGGAGGTAAAGGCTGTTTGAAATGCAACCAGCGAATCATTCTCAAAAGAAATTTTTGAGCTTAGCTACTTAAATAGAGCTTAGCTCTAAAATCCCTGGTTAGCTCCTTAATGCTGCTTTACTGGTGTTAATGTTAAAATAAATCTTCCAAAGTGTATCAGAAATCTTTATTTCTCGGTAAACAATTAATGTAATAAAGTTGCATATTACAAATCAAAATGAGCGAATGACAAAAATGAAACAGCAACATTTCTGATTTATCACCACTTTAGGAGCAGAATTTAGAGTTGTATTCAATTATGTAGATACACACAGGAGTAAAGGGCTTTGTTTCTCCTGCACCAGCTATCACCACCCCAGGTCCAGATATGAGCAGAGCCCAGTTAACACTCGACTGCACCATTGGAAGCAATGGGAGTAGTGACTTCAGTGAGCAAAAATTTGAGTCCTCACAGCAAAATGAAAGCAAGTAGATTTCTTGGTGCATTTTCTGAAACTTAACCTAAATTTATTGCTTGGGATTTATCTTCTGGGTTTTTTACCAGGGGGATGGAGAAACTTTCCTTTTTTTTCTCTAATACAAATGTCAATAAGCTGTAACATTATAAATAAACTTCTGGTGAACTGTTTATGGCACAGCTATACAGTGCAGTACATTTCAAACAGTAAATAACTGAGGTTATAAAGAGAAGGGTGATTTCAAAATATTTCTTCTAGATGCAAGATAAGGGGGATGCAGCATCTTGCACTATTTATTTGTTAGTGCATCAGTGTGCCCAAAAAAAGCGAAAAAAGACAGTATCATGAAATATGATAATTTTCACTCATGTAGGGAAGGTGGGTGGAGAAAAAATGGGAATTTGTGCTACTCCCATCAGCATCACTTCAGTAAACATCTGATCAGATTATTTCTTTTCCTCATTTCCTGTGTAAGCCTTCCCTTCCTTTGTGAGCAAAAGGGATCACACAGGACTCCAAGCTTCCCTTGAAAGTGCTCCACAATTTCCTCTGCTAGACTCTATCAGCTTGTATGGCTCTGACTGAAGGTTTGATTTAAATGGCTTGTACCCAACATCTTCTTCGCAGTAATATATCACATTAAAATAAAATTTTAAAAAAGAATAAAAAAAGACCACTGGGACATCTAATCACAGTTCAGTATGTAACCCCCATCAGGTCACCCACCACCCCCTGCACTGGCTCTGGCTCTGCCCCTTCCTTTCACAAGTTGCCCCTCACATCATGGACAGACATTCAGGTGTCTCCACAGGGAAACCTGCAGACACATCCCAGACCTTGTACAGCATTAAAGTACCGGGTTAATTAATTAAGGAAAAAAAAAATCAAAAGCTGATGAATTAAACAATGGCAGAACTTTAATAAAACTTTAAAATAAAAGCCAAAGAGAGGAGGTGCAATTCTGCAAGTCAGTGAAATTAGGTGATAGAGGTGAATAAGTGAAAGGGCTGAAAATGGTTGAAAATCTACAAAATATATGCCTACAGTGGATACATTTATAACTTAATACCATACTCATGCCACTGTGTTATTCTACTGTGGGTTTTCACACACTACAACAGAATGACAGCATTCTTCATACTTCATTGTCTTCTGAGTGCACAACAAGGGGGGAAATGCCAGGTCCCAGGGTTAGTGCTGCTGTCATTACTTGCTAGGAATTTGCAAGGTAGTTGAACACTTGGCTGCAACTAGGATTTTGTTCTGGGAATTATTTTCTCCATGTCAGCCACCTAGATTTAAAAAAAGGTAGCTAGCCATAGACTTTCAGAGCCAAAGTCATACTCTTGAAACACACCAATTTATCTTCACCTTGCATACACCACTCAGGCCGGTGCCCAAAACTCCTCCTTTAATACCTCCCATAAAGGGAGTGTTTGCAGTAAAGCACTGCAGGTGAGAACATGGCTACACAGCTTAATCAGCTTTTATATGCTTTAAATTTACAGACATTGCAATTTTAGTTTCTATTAATCGCAGTGATACAAAGAAGTTTCTGACAGTGCTGAAATAGATCGGTAATAGTAATAAAAATAAAATTACAATTACAAGGAGACCATGCTTTATTATGCACTGCATATATCACTAAATTTTAAAGGCCACTGGGTCATGTAGTCTTACATTATTAAACAACAGGCAGAGAACTTTGGGTTAGGTGATTTAAATTTCTCTGCTTTCACTTCCAGCCATTGGCTTGCAAAAATTAATTTCTGCAGAAAGGATGATATTTATACAACTCATCTGAAAGCCATCTGGACCCCATCCTGACTTTGTGTCCCTTTCTCCACAATCCATGCCATGTCATTTCAGGACCATGTTTCTGGCAGAGAGGAAGGAGAATCAGCTTCTGGGTTTTATTTCATGGCAAACTCAGAAATTCATGAATCTCTGTTAAAATTCCCAGGGGAAAAAAAAAATCATATTTTTCAAAACACTAAAAGGATTTTTCAGCTGAATTTAACCCTTAATTTGTGGAAGCATTTTCCATTTGGTCAAAAGCTTGTCCATCCATGTGGTTTGGGGAATGTTTACTCAAAATACTTATTTGCAGAGGCTCAAATGCATGTGAAGAGCCAAACACCTGCCCAACATTCTGGTGTCCTGGGATGCCAATTGATGTATTTGGTCCCAAAGGAAGATTTTAAGATGGTTTGATCATACCTGATCAGCATCCTAGGGCACCTGCAAATTTGCTGACAATTTCATCACAATATAAGTCTGATAATTCTGATTTGTGTGGAAAAAAATGGTTACAAACAATTTTTTGGTAGCCCAGACTGAGAGAGGTCAGATGTTTATCTCTCTCATAGGCAGAACACATATAAAGGCTAAGTCTCAAGATAACATAAATCTCCAGCTTTAAAAGCAGGGAGTCATGATTTTATAAATTCTATAAACTGATGCATACAGCAGTGGAAGGATTGTAACATACAGCTCATTACTCAGGGAAAAGAAAATTAGAAGCACTACAAGCAAAGTGTAACTCCAAGGTGGAAATCCAATTTTCAGTCACTACACACTTCACATCCTAACCCTGACAAGAACTTCATGGGAACAAAATCTTTTCTTTGGATCCAAACACCACATTCCCCATTAGTCCAGAGTTTTGTGTCTTTTTTCTTTTTTTTTTTTTTTTATAGTGTTAAAAAAGAGATAGACAGACACTTCTAGACTAAATCTGAAATTTCAGAGAACTTTTACACTAAAAAAATAAAGTCAGCCAAGTTTCAGAGACTCTGAGCACATACAGTCTGTTCTGGTTTGTTCCCTGAAAACTGCCTGGATTCCCAAGAATGTACTATGCTATCCTTTGTCACACCTCTGTATAGGAAAGGTTTTCTGTATGGTTTTGGTTTAGCCAGAATATATTTCAGTGCAGTGCCCAATTAGAAAAGATGTCATGAATTTTTCTAATTTTCAGGGACTATCATCCTAGCAAGTTTCCTAAACCAAATACCCCACTAAGGATTCCACTTTCCATTAGTTCATTTTTCTCCAGTTTTTTTAACCTTGTTTTCCTACCCTTTCAATACCACTTAGCCACTTAATTCCTCATCCATCACAACTTAGATCACTCTGTGCTGTGCAAGGTGTCTCTCATAATGTCACCTTTCCCCCTCCCTCTCACACATCCCAATCCCTCTGAGCAGACTCCAACAGCCTGCCTTGGAAATCTACACCTCTAATTCTGCCTCAAATCATCTTAATCCCCCTCAGTTCTCAATTTGTGTGTCATAATCCTCTCCATCAAATCCTTCTACCGAGGCTCTACATGTACTCAACAGCAAAATAATTTTGATTTTCAGTCATGTTTGCCTCAGGTGGGAGCTCCAGTCTTCACCTAATGTTGTGTTTGAAGGAAATGACTGTTCCTATTCTGGCCAAGACTGGCTGCATTTGAAGAACTACAGCCCTTGGTAAGAAAACACACATTTCCTTTTTATCAACTTTTTTCTTTTAATCTTTCAATTTGTCTCCCTAATTTTGGCATTATAAATAGCACTGTAGTGCTTAAGGCACAATAATTCATTTCCAGCACCTGTATCTCATAGATCAGTCTACATATACAACAAAGAAAAAAAGGGAAAAAAGAGATAAAATCCCAAACCTCCTTGGCTATGAATCCTTCTTCATGAATGAGAGATCTGCCCACAGGGAGGAAAAGAAATCCCCTCCAATGGCATTCCCCCTTCTTATCTAGCTCCTTAACAATTAGCAAAAAAGCATTTGATGCTTTATGTGGGACAACAAGGGTCAGATATGGGGAAAACAAGGGAAATTGGCAAGTCACCTTTCACTCAGCTGGCTTTTAGGGCTGTTCACTCTGATTTGGGTCCCTACCAAGAACTCAAAGAGCACCAGGACCTGCACCCAAGGTCTTCACTGCTAAGCTGCAGATTTATTTGAAATGCCACAATCATCAACTTGAACACTTTTATCCAACACCCAGGACCAAGACAGAGAGCTAAAACCTAGCAGAATCAAGAGCAAAAAGAACTCTTCTCTCTCCTTAAAAACTTGCCTTAAAAAGGAAACACCTGCTTTGTAAGGATAAACATCGCTCTTAATTCAGAGTATCTCTCCCAAATAAAGATTATGGATTTATTTATTTGTTACCTATGAACAGTGTTTGAACACCCTGCTGCTGGGAGGGGCAAAAAGATAAATCCCAGACAAGAAGCACCAGTTAAAATAAATGTTAAAAACCAAATGAAGATAAAGAGCATTAATAACTGCAACCACCCAGAATACAGCAACCAGCTCAAAAGACTTAAATGTCACAAATGAAGACCCATCACAAAAAAATAAAAACATCACCCCTGAAGGACAAGGAAAAGAAAAAATGCAGAGCCAGGGAGGAAAGGCTGACTGTTTACATACCTGTTTTCAAAATCACTTCAATACTTTTCAGACACTAGGGAAAGCTGGGGTTGGAGGGGAGGGAAATCAAGTAAATATAAACCAAGTAAATTTATCTGCTGGAGGTTCCAGAGCCATAACACAGCACTTCATGACAAGGAAATCTTACTGTTGGCTCCTTTATTAAAATGGAGTTAACGTTTCATTTGTTTGAAAGTCAATGACAGCTGCTCTAGGATCACTGGAGTTCATGATACCTTGCTACTGTTATTATATTTTGATTAAGGTTTGTCAGTTAGGTGTGTCTCAATTATAATACGCTGTGCCAAGATTCTCTTCCCTGTCACAAATATTGCAGATGGTTTATTTCCCCATGAATATGTTAAAGGAAGAGATTAACCTCATCCTTTAAATCTGCCCTGTTAGGGCACAGGAATTTTCTGTTTGTTTTACATATTAAAGCACAAAAATCTGGAGATAACTCTGCATCTTTTTATAAAAATCAGTTTCCTCTGAAACTGGCTATCTTAAAAAGTTGTATTAAATCTACAACCTTACTAATATCACCTTCTTACACAGCCTGACTGTACAACCTGGTTTCAGATGGGCAGCCCTCACAGGATCTTGGATTTAAGTTGCAAGTATTATCACTTCTGTCATATTTGCTATAAATAAAATGGACCATGTCAAAAGATGCTACTCAGCACACAGAGGCAGGGATGGAATTTTAAAGGAGCTCTACAAAATTTGCAGCGAAGCTTGCATTAAAAAAAAAAAATAAAAAATGTATGTTTTATAGTGAGGATATATAAGTGCAGACTAGAGAATTAAAAAACAAACAAGCAACCCCACTAAATGGTGTTCTAAGAAAAAAACTGTTAAAATATTCAAAAACGAACAGAGGCTTTTTCATCTGTTTATGGCCCTGAAGATAAAAAGCTCTAGAGAAAAATTAAAACAAGTGCTAAAGCCATTACAGTTCCATTTTAATAATGAATTTCTGTATACTGACTCGTGCTTGCATTATTTGTTTTAGTTATTGCTTGTTTTCTGTATTAGCTTAGGCCGCAAGCTCGACTGCATAAATGTTAACACACTTAGCAGTTAAAATGCTTTAATTCAGCATCCAGCTATGATATTTATGTTTTCTCTCCTCAAATAGTTTCTCAAATTTTATCTATAGGTGAAGAATTGTGCCAAAAAAGAAAAGTGGAAATAGATCTTACTCTCAATCCAACATTTAAAATGGTATTAAAAAAATAAAAATAATAATAAAAAAAGGAAATTACTTCCTGGTTCAAAAGGTAGTCCCAGGGCAGAATTTTAAAAAATGTTTATTCAGAGCCATTCCCTACTTTCTTATAAGTGGCAAATTTGTCATCAGCTTCAGCCAGAGGAAATGCAGAACTAGAACTGTAAACAAGCCTTGCAATGGGTTAGAACTGAGCTGGAAAGAAAGGCTGTGACAGGGGATATCCCAACTGGTCCAGCCCACTTGGACAGGGACTTGCACCAGTGCTTTTGGATGGCATTCAAGTCATTCTAAAACCCCCATCACTAAAATAAACATCCCCACGTGGTACTGGAACCATAAGGCTCCTCTGCACCAACACAGGAATGCCTTGTTGGTAAATCCCAGCAGCTCAAGGCCACTCCCCAGTATTTGCCCCACGGGGAACAAGCTTCTAAATCAATCCTCAGTTAAAATAATCCTTTTGAGACAGACTACAGCCACTTACCTCGTCCACATTCTCAAAGGCATTGATGATGTCATATGGCAAACAGGACAGGAGATCAATCACAAACCACGTCTTCAGGTAGTTCATCCGTATGAGCTTGGGGTCAGATATAACCTCTCCCCCAGGGCCAACAAAGGTCGTGTGAAAGTTCAAAACAATGTCCACCAGAAAAATGACGTCCACGACGCTGTCCAGCACGAGCCAGGCGATGTTGTTCTGCTTTGTCTTGAAGGACACGTTGTATGGAACCATGATTGCTGTGTAGAAGGTTAGGATTAGGATGACCCAGTCCCAGGTGGTCTTAAAAGCACAATAGTGGAGTATAATGTGTGGTGGAGTCTTTGGAGCTTCTTGTTTGTACTGAGGAAGAATATCAGATCCCAGCTGGAGAACCTGTAAGGGGCAGAGAGGCAAATGTTGCTGTTTTCAGTGAATAGGATCCAACAAGGGGTCTTACAGATTTCTGTGAGGAGCAGCAGAGATGGGACTGTGCTCGTTGGACATTGCAAGGCAACCCACAGTTTCTAAATAATCTGATTTATTTAGGATGTCTGGGGTCAGCTATCACTCAATGAATGGGAGCAGCCTGGCATCTGAGGATATTTCTGCAAGGAACTGAGGTGTTTGCAGAAGGACTGTGGGGAAACCATGCCAAAGCAAGGGAAGAGAGGCTCCATACAGAGGTTTTGGGTACTGCCACAGCAGCTTATGCTTTGCACTTATGAACGCAGAATCATAGAATGGCTTAGGTCAGACAGAACATAAAAGAAGATCTATCTCCAACCCTCCAAAGTTCCACTAGGTCAAGTTCCAAGCCCTATACAACATGGCCTGGAAAACTCCCAGGGATGGGGCAGCCACAGCTTCTCTGGCAACCTGTGCCAGGGCAACACCATCCTCACAGTAAGGAGTTTCTTCCTAACACGTAATATAAACATGAACACTCATTCAGATTTGTAATAATTACAAGACTAATTTTTGTTCCTGACCTCTTTTTTAAAATCACTGCTGAGCCAGAGCAACACCCGATTATCAAAGGTGATACAGACCTCAGCCTTTCTGGCCGACCTCCTAAAATGAGGCATGGTGTGCACAGCTTCTGCCTAAAAAAAACCCTGCCAATATCACACTTCCTTCATATTTTCTTCAAAAAGTTGTTGCTCCCACAAGCTCAATATCACCAATGGGTTCTCTTTTATTTCCTGTAATGACTTCTTTTTTTTTTTTTTTTTTTTTTGCATAGGACTGTAATCTCCTGCATGCTCGCTGTTGTAAAATTGTGGAACTGGAAACACTGCAAAAACCAAGCCAAATTCACTGAAAGCATTCCCAGCTAATCTAATTACTTCTTATCTCAGTCCAACACAAGAAACAAAGGCACAAAGGAATGCACACGTGGCAATTTATTGCACTGACAACTGAAAGATCCATTTGGGGATACATTTGGGGATCTGAAGTCTGTACGGGATAAAATAAATAATTACAGCCCTACACCTGCCCCATACTGGGGCTAATGCACCATATTTCCAGGGACAGTTGGATTGAAAACAGCAGCCTCAGGTGTGTAAAATTGATCAAACACAGAATGCTTCCTCAATGGAGAGGAGTAAATGGCTCTGAATAGACTGTATAATAACTAAGAATATGAACTCAAGCACCACAGATAAGGATTCTCTGTTAATTTTTTGCAGTCTTGTATTTTAGATGTTGTTAAGAGAAAGCTGTTACTGAGATCAGACAGCAAAAGTCTGGCTCTGCTGAAAATCTGTTCTCCAGGAATCACCAAGCTACAACAGCAGCAGCCTCCCTCATTCTGTGATGGGGGATGTGGCTTCCCAAGGTGTCAAATCTGGGCCAATGTCAGGCTGAAGGGATGCTAACCTGCTTCTGCCTACCTGGTCCCACCCTCCCTGAGGTCATATTCAGCAATCACGACCTGTAAGGAAAGTCAGTTGAGCTGACACGACAAAAATCTAATTGTTACATTAATTAGCCATTTCTTTTCTATAGGGTCAGTAGAATTACACAGAGTTATGCCATGGCAATAAGATGTTTAAGAAAGGCACTGGATCCATTACACAGGCAGCAATGAGAGAGCAGCAGAGACCTCCAGGAGCCTGTGGCTGCTCCCTTTGCCAACAGCCTCGTGTCTCACCAGCTCCAGAGGAACACAAAGCCCTCTGTGGGGTGGTGTGATCCCAGTGGCACTTGTCAGAGACAACCACAGATGCCAAACCCCTGGTGAGACCTATAAAAATATCAGATTCCAGGTCTCCTGCTCCCAGGACAGACTCACTAGCAGACTCACTCCTATAAACACTGCAGCACACTGAACTTGATGGTGGATCCGTAGGGTTTTCCCTGGAATTAAAGCAGCAATCAACACAGTCATTTTCTCACAGCAGCCTTGTGAAAATTTCTTTCAAGGTGAAAATTTTCACCTGCATGTAACACACCATTTTGGCTTTTTCTCATAATTTGGTTTTTATCTCCAGATATCTCTCTGGACACATCAGTGTCCAACACTTCACTGATAAATCAGCACTGGGACTTCTTTTCCTGGTTTTTTCAGGCCTGTTTGTTCCCTGCCTGGTTCACTGGGGCAGGAGCTGGAAATGTCCTCACTGTGGCTGGAAAACTAAGCTACTCAGGGCTCAAGCAGAATGCCATTAACATAGGCTTAATAGTTCCCTGTGCCTCTGGTGGTGGAGTGCTTGGGAGCTCCCACAATACTGTAAAAGCATAATTGTTATTCTTAACATAATATCATGCTGAGTTTGACATGGTGAGTGGGTGGCAAGTGGCTGTGGAGACCACTGAACTATAATGATTATTTCTTTCATGCTGCATGGATTTTTAATTTTAGATCACCAAAGAATACACAGTATCTTGTTAGTCAGCTGCGTTTACCACAGACTGTCTGAATTATTCCTGTGTACAGCTAATGAAAATGACTGATAACTGTTAAGTCTGATAAGGTGAGCAGCACATTCTGCAAGGGATGAGCTGTGAAGATAATGCTCCTCCTCAGATACAGAAACATGAAAAATGGGGCCTGTGCAGCAATGGTGAACCTTCCCTCAGTCTGCCTTCCTCACAGCACTTTGCCTACAAAGCACATTCCAGCCATAAACCACTTGTAAAAGAGGAGATTGCACACTCTGCAAGGAACAATTCTGAGTACAACCTTATCCCACCTATTCCTGAGCACACCTACTCCCTCACCTGAGGTTTTGCTGCTGCCTGATCTAAATCTCCTTTGCTGTGCCCTAATGCCATTTCTTTTCCTCTACCTATAGTGGTTGTCCTGGTGAACAATTTCCTCTCCCATTCTATGCAGCTGCTTTGGATTCTTTTGAATATTGTTACCATATCTTCTCCAGTCTTCCCTTCTCCAGACTAAACTAAGAATGGATATAACTGGATTTACAGGACATTGAAACGTCATAAATTTGAGAAGTAAGAGGTGTCAGTACTCTACCATTTATCTAAGCTATTGATATGGGATCGTTCAAGGGAAAACACCACACTCCCAACACCTGAAAAATATGGGTTTCCATTCTGATAATGTGAGGTTTTAATTATCAAAGTTCACTAAAACCAGAAAGGTAATGAAAAAAAAAACAACATTTAAAGCTACTATCAGTTCTATAAGTTCTCTGGCACAAGGGCTGTCTTTTTCAGTAGCTCATATATTTTGACCCTGTATTCTTGACCCATTTATTTTTCATTACCGTGGACATGAAGATCAAAGCAGTACCTCTGCTTCATAAGTTAACCTGAAGGTATTCACCTGTTGCACCACCTGCACTGCTAAGGAGATATTTGCAACCTGTCAAAGGGTTCATTTTCATCAGTTCTGAAGATAAAAGTGATGAGGGAAATATTGTAGGAATGGCTTTGCAAGAAAATCAAGATCAGGGTATATATGCAGTCCATGGTGACCCAGTCAGGGACACTTCCAAAGAGGTTTCTCAAACAATCCCATTTTCCTGGGACTCAAGGACATCAATCCTGGTTCCATGTCATGGAACAGAGAAGCACACTGTGCACCCCAAGCTAAGGAACATCCAGGACTGTGTGCACAGAAATAGGGTCATTTAAGTAAAAGCAACCTACAGAGAGTGCTCTTATGACCTGTCCTAAAAACGTGGGCTTGCCACGTGCTGCCGCTTAAGGACGAGTAGAGGCGAGGCTGAAAAAACCAGAGTCGGGAAATATTTTCCTCTAAGAATATCCTTTACCAGTGGGAATTAGGGTGGGTTTTCTTCCCCCCAACGCCCTAGGAAGGGAGCAGGCTGGTGTGTCCCCCACTCACCTCTGCCAAGCGGGAGTGCTTGTGCACCACCTCAGCCTTGTTCATGGGCGTCAGCTGCTGCAGGACGCTCCGGCTGTTGGTCAGTGCCCGCGTCAGCCGGGCAAACTTGGTCCAGCCTGCAGGAAAAGGAGGAAACCCTGTCAGAGATCACATCAGAACTATTCAGGCCTCATCCAGTGCTAGTAAACCTCCTTTCTGTACCACGATATTCAGTCTCGGACCTGGATGGTTTCTCTAAATTGCCGCACAGAGCAGCTTCGGGCTCTGGGCTTAAAAACCTTGCAAATGAGGAAAAATGCTGCTCCTGTGAGGCAACACAGGTAAATGTGGAAGGAATCACAACTTTCTTTCTTCTGCCTTCCGGAGACATTGTGTTAGAGGGACAACATCCTGTTTTCAGCCTTCTGGGGACATACTCTGCTGCTGAAATCTAATTATAAGCCACTGAAGTTCATACAAAGGCTTCCCAAGACGGCAAATCCTGCTGAAGGAAAATCCTTCCCAGCTGCAGAAAGGTTCCTGCTGATTTAGGACCATTGGAGCAGCCCCAGAATTCTGATCCTTAAATCTTTGCTGGTTTTTGCCCCAACTAAACTTCAGGGACAAAAATATACTGAAAAAAAATTTAAAAAACCAAAACTGCACCAGCAGCAATGCTTCAAACTAAAAAAAAATAAAAATCATTAAGCACTAAAAGTCACATTAAGAACTTGATTTTAAATGGCATTAGGAAATACATTTAGCTATTGTATTAATGATAAACAGCTGCTTTAATTATAGCCTGGATCCACACACTGAGCTGCCCCTGAGGAGCATTTTCCTGCAGCACCCAGCAAGGAGCAGTTTGTTACTGACAGAATTTTCAGCAGTATAGCACCTCAGTATTGAGCAGGAAAATTGAAAATCTAAGTATCTTTAGGAAGGAAACATATTACCAAGGACAAGGAAGGAGATGCTGAACATTCAGTTTAGCCAGGTTTAATATAATTTTTTTACCAGAGAGTTGTAGATAAAATATCTACATGTAACAAGTTACAGACAGGAAAGGAGTTCAGGAGAAGGTTTAACTCTCATTTAATTTGAATGCTGAGTACGTGAAAATTAGGGAAAAATATTCCTATCTGAGAAAGGAAACATAGCATTTCTAGAATCATCACAGAATCACAGAATGGTTAGGGCTGGAAGGGACCTTAAAGATCATCTCATTCCAACCTCCTGCCATAGATGGGACATCTTCCACCAGATCAGTTTGCTCCAAACCCCATCCAACCTGGCCTGGAACACTCCCAGGGATGAGGCAGCCACAACTTCTGTGGGCAAACAGTGCCAGTGCTAGGCTTATTTTTAAATGCCTTGTGCTGATAGGAGTCAGGGACTTGGAATGTTAAGGGAAGCCCTGAGGGAGATGAAATAACGAGCAGGGAACAGAAAAGATGGTAAAACTTCAAGAAAAATGTGATGTACAAACTTGGCTTTGCCATTCACCACATACATATCGCATTCACACAAACGTAAACCTATTGTTCATCCTTTAACAGTCAGAACAGCTTAAAATATCATGACATGCCACCAGCACTGCACAAACATTTGTGTCTGGCTATTTATACATGACCTCAAAAATGCACATAAAAAATTCACTGGGAAAAGGTAAAAAATAGAAGCATTTTATTAACTTTTCAAATGTAAACTTTAAATGTGAGCTTTCATGCTTCTGGAACTTACAGGGATATTCAATTAGGAATATGCACTTTTTCTACTAAATAAGGTCAAGGCAGATTACAGTGATCTATGAACTATTAATTTCTAGAAAAAAAACTTTGCACTTTTCCTTTTCCTAATTGTCTATAAAACTGCAGGAAGGAGACAGCTTTAAGACAGAAGTCAGAACTGTTCTTTATTTTTCTAAACCAGCAATTTCAAAGACCAAGTGAGCCTGGTAACAGCATTGTGACAGCTCTGCTCCAGCATTTCTAGTAATTGCTGGAGGCCACATTGCACCTAGGTTATTTATTTTGGGCCACTGCAAACACACAGCAAGAACCAGGGAAAAAAAGCATCTCTCCTCCAGGAAGGTGTTCACCCCCTTCCAGACCTGGGCAGGTACTCACACACTCATGTACTCAGTCCTGGTCCTCTTCCCCTGGAAAAATATTTCCCTCTGGTCCATAAGGGCAAATATGGGTCAGTCCACAATCTTTATTTTGTCATCCTGCCTCACAACTGATACGAGAGTGATGGAAAAGGGCTCAGCAAAAACAAAACCACCACAGACAAACTGCAGGATGCAGCCCCAGTCACTCTCACTGGTCACATCTCAGAGCTGTCAGCCACTCCAACTCCTGACAGGAACATGAGGATGTCCAGCAGGGAGAAGTGAAAAAACCTCTACCTCAGGCATGCTGCAAAGTGGTTTGGCAGAAAATGGTTTGGGGGTGCCCAGAGGACCGAGCTGAAGGTGTCCATGGTGGAACTCCGTGGCTGAATGAGGCACAGAACTGCAGCAGGCCCAGGAGGGTGATCCCTCCCACCTCCTCACTGGTGAGGCCAGTTCCTGCAGCACTGTGTCCACTTGGAGGAGGATTTGGAGAAGAGTCAGAGGCTGGCAATGACAGGAGATGGCTTCATGCACTCTCCAGAAACCCTTTGTCATGGTGCTTTGCAGGCTGAGAGATCCCACTCATAAAATGTGGGGTTTAAAATGCCTCTTATAAAAGCAGAACTGGTAAGAAATGCCTTGTCACTGTTTCAGGTAAGAAAAGCATCTGTCCTGCATTAACCACAAATGCAGAATTCTTGGGGGAGCTAGGGAAGATGGAACAGTGAGCTGCATACCAGACAACAGTAACCCTTTCGTGTAAAAATAAAAAGAAAGGAAAAACTACAATTTTTTCCAAATCCTTCTTTATCACCATGTGAGACTATCAATGTCATGTGAAAGAAAGAAGCCACACATTTTAGCATTCAAGGTCACTCTGCTCATCTGCTCTGACCTCTTCTTTTCACAGATAAACCATTTCATTGCGTCCTTTCTCCACCAAGACCAAAGCTTTGCTTTGTGCCAGAGCAGACCTTCTGCAAAACTTCTGCAAGACCTTCAGCCTCATTTTGAATATTTTCACATTTTTTCAGCCCTGTGAAGCCCATGATTCTGGACATTGGAAGGACAGAATACACTAACATGACTTTTTTCTCCAATTCAGCACCAAGTCCAGCATTATTTTACCTGCTCCAATCTATCCATCTGGAATAGTGTGAAAAAAGCACCAGATTCTTTTGTTTCCTATTTACAACCCAAGAGAATTAAAAACACAGCAACAGCAAGATGCTGGGTTAGGAGTGGGAAGGTGAAAATATATACAGGCTGCCTTGTGTCTGAAATAATCTGCATAGGGTACATTTCTCTCTTTCTTGACCTTGTTGTAGACTAGACAAGTTCAGAATTATATTTAAAACCAATGTGTATGTTTAAATAGACCAGGGAAAATTTGCATAGCTGCCTACTGCTGTCAATGTTTCTTCAAACGATTCTCTCCTTTCTTTTCCTCTGTAGACAGACACTTGAAAAGAATGGTAATTTTATCCCAAGTATTAGTGACCGCCTGTCCTCACAGATATTTTCAGTCTGGAAGGAGTAAAGGAGATGCACAAATAGCAGGTGCAAGAGGGGCAAAACCAGAAATGTACTCGTGAGAAAATAGACCACTTTTGATGCTCTCTTCAGCTCAGCTGGACTGCATCTTTCTTCCACAGCACTGAAAAAATAGCACCCTGAACTTGCACCACTGCACTCAGATTCTTGGAGAAAAAAGCATCACCATCAGATCACACACCAGGCCAGCAGCTGCTTCTCCTTACAAGCAGTTAAACTGGGTGTTCCACACAAAGACATGAACCACCTCGAATGGAAAATTCTCAAATAGCATATAAATAAAATTATTGTTTCCCCTGGTTCTCTTTAATTAGTTTCTTATCCAGAGACAAAATAAGAAGTGTTTGTTCCCCTGCTTTAAAAAAACCCCTCATGATCTGCATTCATTCTTGGGATCCAAAACAATGATCCCTTAAACAGGAACCTAGCAAAATATTTGCCTGTCTCTATCCACTATTCAAAGCAAAATTACTGCATTCTCAGTAAACTGGAGGTTTACGAGAACAGGACATGAAGAAGGCAAGCATGCTGACAGACATGGGCTAAACTCTGCCTTCTGTAATGCTGCCCTTCCAAGCAGGCAAATTCCTTATTCCTCCATGCATTTTAGACACAATTAAATATTTTACACACACTATTCTCCATGTCTCTTGCCCTAAACAGGACTGCCAATTTGACAGCCCTCTGACAGTGGGTCTAACTGAGACAGAGATGACTTTGTGACATCCTTCACACAACAGCTGAGCCAGAGGTTTCTCTGAAGAGAAATAAAAACAAGAATACCAAATTAACTTTAAAAAAGGTATTTTTTCTAAACCTTAGATGCTGTGACACTGCTTGAAGCTGTTGATTTTGTGACAGGATGCCTGGGGGAGTGCAGGAGCATGGGTGGGATGTAGGCAATAGTCAGGTGAAGCAGACAGCACCCAAACACCTCCTGAGAGGAGAAAAAGCTTTCCAGAAGGGTCTGAGGAGCTCATTTAGCCACTCAGTGGTGTATGAATGTATAGATTCACACACCACTACAGAAACTACATGGTGCCTGAGGGGGAAATGGTATTTCAAGGTTAGAACTCAACCCTTTTGTCCCTCCACCACCATAAAGTCCAAATTATCCCACCCACTGCAGCACGTGCCTTTCCATCAGCTACTCCTCCAACAAGAGCAGTGTTATGCCCACACATCTTTCTCCCTGAGATCCCAAATCCATCATTCTGTTTTACACTGGACAGCTGGGATGGGCACAGCTCTGTGGTAGCTGCTCTCCACAAACCTCCCCTCCACTGCCGCGCTCGCTGCTTTCTCCACGGGCAAAATCATTCCAGACTCATTTAGAGACTTCACATCTTCTCATTTCTGCCAGCTGCACTCTTGGGACCTGTCTCTGCCCTTCTGGCCACCAGCCTGCTTCCTGACATCCCTGCAGATGGATCCAGCACACAAACACCCCCAGCCATTCCAACGCTCCTCCTCATCTCTGCTGCCTTCCCTGGGTTAGGGGAAATGCCAGCCAGGTCCGAGATGTTGATGCAGTGTATGGCAGAGCACAAAGAGAGCCAGAGTAAATCTGTCCAAGGAAAGTGCAGCAAAGGAGGCTTCCCCAAGGAAAAATGATGCTGGAATGGATGAGACAGAATAATTGAATCGTTTAGGTTGGAAAAGACATCCACAACTCTTTCCTAAAGGTTACGTGGAGACAAAACCTTGGAATCAGAAGGATTTCCAAGCTCACAAAACTCACAAACAGAAAATATTTTTAAATATAACTGAATGCAAGTGATAAAACCTTTAGAACCCTCACCATAATTTAATTAGGAGTTGAAAATTTGCAGTCTCTGACTGGGTTTGTGTACAGTTCCAAATGTAGATCTAACCACCCAGCTAGCAGCCACACTGAAAAAAAATATTTAGTTCATAAACTATGTTATGTTATTTTAAAGCTAAATTCATACATCACAGTTTATGAAGAGTTTAAAATCTCAAGGTGAAATGTTAATGTCCTTTATGGTGCACTTGCTCTGAAAAACCTAGATATGACTAGTTCCCCCTAATAAAGCATTAGTGTAGCTCTACTGGGTTGCAATTAACCTTTTTGTCAGGGTTTGTCTGGTCTTAAATAATGGTGACTTTTAAATCAGTGTAACAGGGAACTATCCCCTACCTTAGACTTCAGGGAATACACTTGGGTTAAGAATTATATTCTGTGTGAGAAAAAAACAAATGCAGAGAACAATTCCAGCAGTGCTAGTGTTGATTCCTGCCTGAAGGAGCACAGGGAACAGATCTCAACCATGGAAAAATTGTTCTGAACTAATTGTGAAGCATGAAACAGTTAACATGCAGAATGCTTAAATAATATATAATTTATGATTTACTCACAAGAGCAAAGAGCCAGCACTGCTCAGAGTTAGGAAGTGTGGAATGCAATTGGTAACATGGATCATCCTTTGGCATAAATAGTATAAATCCCAACTATTTCTAGACTTTCAAGCAGTAAAATCATAGCAATGGCTGGCTGTTTGCTCTTTACTTCAGGCAAAGTATGTCTGAAAGAGTTCACTGTCTCTTTGAAAAACTTAATAATCCCAGTATTGGGTTTTTAGAGAGAGAGGGGAATAAACAGGATTCCTGAATAAACAGATTAATAGTCAAACAATGTTCAGTCATTCCCCTGGTGCAGTAAAAATATTTCTGGACTTAGTTTATTAAAATGAAATTCAAAATATTGGGATAAATTTCTGGAATTGAAACCCTGTGTGTTCCACTCTCTGATAATGCACTGGACTCCTGGGATAATTTTTACATCCAATCTCCCTTCTTGCTCAGTGTTGTCTTCCCAGTTACAATCCACCCACTGCAACTGCTGGGGAGATCAATACGGATGAAGAACTAATGGGTAATCTTGGGCATATCATTTTACCTCTCTGAGCTTCAGTTTCTCCTCCTTAAAATGAAGATAATGCTAATTACCTAATTTGCAAGCCATTTTGAGATTTACTGATAAGAAGAGCTAAGATTTATATAACTCTAAACTACACAAGGCATACATTTTAAAATTACAATATATTTTTTAATTTAAATCTCGAATAGCCTTAAATGTACAGTGTCCAACTTCTTACATTTCACTTTTCTGCAAATAAGGTTAAACTTTGTACAGAAACACAGGGTCACAGAGGAATTACTTCCCATACGTGTAAAAAAACAGCTGCAAATTTTGGGAAGAAGAAGGGGAAAAGAAAGAAAATACTAATTATTGTAAATGTCAGTCTACTGGCTTTTAGGAGTTGGTCAGACAGCAAAGTGCTCATCCCATCAGATCAGCTCATCCTGGTTCTGCATTTGAATCATCCCAGAGACACAGAGTGGCCAAAGCCTCTTGCACAGCAATCTTTACAAAATTGACCTTTGTATGACACTCTCAATGAGCTATTGAGACCACACAGTTCAGCAAATAACAGGTTAAATGGGTGAAGAACTTGTTACTTGGCAAATAGAGGAAAATAGTAAAAATTTATTACTGGGAGCCTTCCAGACACCAGTGGCCAGGCATCCCATTCAGTGCTTGTCTCCAGGGTTTGAAAGTCCTTATAAAATGACTGATAGAAGTGTCAAATGACAGGAGGATCAGAGGAATGTTAAACAGCACTGAGGACAGTCAAACAGGATGATGTGCTTGATAACTGGGCACGTGCCATTAAAACATGTTTTAAACAGAAAACAGTCATCCAGAGAAAAGCAATGAAAAGTGTCACTCCAGCACAGGAGGGGGAAATGTCCCAAGCAAAGAATAGCTCTGAAAAGGATCCAAAGGTCTTGGTAGATGAGCAATTCAGCATGTAATTGGCTTTGGCAAAAAGTCACCTGGGCCTTGGATATGTAACAGCAAGAACTGGGCTCGGAGAATGAGCAATGGGCAATAATGAGGAATTAGCTGGAAACCCACCCGGCCACAATAATTGCTGCAGGAACTCCCTGGGGACCTGGGAGGCTGAAATCCAGGCCACCACAGCTTCATCCCTACTGCTGCCAATAAGCTGGATTAAAGGGCAGCTAAAACATCCATGTATTTGCCATCATCAGACCTCCAAATTCAGTCTAGACAGAGGCTTAAGGAGCTGAACTCATTTGCTTTATCAAATGAAGGCTCAGTGATGAGCTGATTATATGTGTAAATGCCTTAGTGGGAATTTCTTAATATAGTGGAAAAAGAGACATAAGAAGATGCCATTGCAAGAAGCCAAAGCCAGGCTAATTTGACACTTCTTTAATGCCAAAAGCGTAATGGAGAAGCACAAAAAATATTAAGCAATGTAGTGGATGCTCAGCCTCTTCTAAATCAATACTGGATTTCTCCCTGGAGGGGATGATTTAGTTACACACAAGTCCATGGGTTCAGCAAAGGAGCAACTTAGTGAAGTGGAATGCCCTGTGTTACACAGATCAGACTTTTAAACTCCACTACATTTATACTTATTATTTTAGATTTGGCTAATGATGAGTGTTCAGTTTGCTACATACAAAGTATCCATCTACAAACAGCTTCTGCTTCAAAGATCAGCTTCCAGTTTAATTCAGTCTCTCACAGGGTTAGATTTGATTTCAATGGGATTTCATTTTCATTGCACATTAAACTTGCAGAAATTTGCAGACAGTTAATGTGCATTGGTGGGTTGCTGATGGAGCACACAAAGGGCTCTAAAGGCTGTATCAGATTCAGAAAAAAGGTACTTAACTTCTGTGAAAGAAACTAAATAACCCTGGAGATGGAAATGCTCTCTTCATCAGGATAGGTCTCCAGCAGCAGTAAAGCAAAAAAGGATACAGAGGGGGAAGGGGGATTGAAAATCTGGCCTTGGAGCATCACTCCTGAAAGTGAGGAAACAACTCTCTCTGGGACTACTCAGCCTGTGCAGTGTCTGTAGAAAGTGCCAGCAGCACGTCACTGAAGGCAGAACAGGGATGAATAACAGGAATTCTTGTCCTGCAGGAACAGGAGAAAAGCAACCTTGGAAGGGCTTCCAGGCAATCTGTGGCCATCCCAAATGGATAGTTTAAAACTCTATCTAAAACAGTGTTTTATCTAAATATTATCTAACTATCTAAATACTAAAAGAGATTTATCTCTCAGCATCACTGCACTGAGTTGTCTGCTCTTGGCACTGAAAACCAACCTGATGTCCTGAAAAATGCCCATTCTTGTCAAGCCCCCCCTAAAGCCCTTTCTCCCAGCCCAGGAGCCCCAGGATGCTGCACTCCAGACCCAGTGGAGAATGGAGAAATGGAGGTGATCTCCTTGCTGCCTGGAAGGGACAGAAACAGCAGAAGGAAGCAGCATGAGAGCAAGTGGATCTCTGTTGTGACCTGCTATTACAGCCACAGAAAAGTGCAATGAAAACATGTTAAGGATATCCAAATTGTAACCTACTAAATTACTGTGATGGATTACTGTCAAGGTGATGTACTCAACAGGGTACACTGTGCTTCAGTAAAGGTAGAATTCTTATTTTCCTGTTCTAATCCCTCCACCCACTTCTTCTATTATCACCAGGATTGATATGCCCCCAAGGAAAAAAAAGGTTCCCATGTGCAACTAGTTATATATGCTTAATAACTTGCACATATTAAAGATAAAAAAGGATCAGAATTATAGGCTTAGCAAGGATTAGCAAGCCATAAGTGCATATTTCTGCAACTACTACACTTTTTATAGCCCTGTCACATTCTGAGATAGAGTTGTATCATTATATAGAGTTATATAACAATAAAGAGTTATATCACTGGAAGCATTACAGCATTGTCCCAGACAGACTTGATTATTGGAGTCTGGCTCTATCAAGTGAGAAGAAAAAAAAAAAAAAAACCAAAGAAACTAAAAGGTAACTTAAAGCAACTTCAGGATCCTGCTGTGCCATTTCCTGATCCCTTCACACTGCCCCGAGTTGTAAGAGGTTCTTTAATAGAACTTTGCATCCTGATTCAACATCCCACTATTATTCACTAGAACTTCCCCATCATTACAGATGTGACAAGCCTGATATTTCACTCCACAGAGACTCCAGATAATCAGTGAGAATCCTAGCAAAAAAAAAAAAAAAAAAAAAAAAATCTAAGTTTACATAAAGGCCATGTTTTTTCTTCACTGGTGATAACAAGGGGAATAAAATCACTGCACAACTAGATAAAAGTCCACTAATAACCAAAAATGCTAGTCTTTTTTTTCTTCCTGTACTTAAACTTTCTGTTCAATAGAATCTACAGCACTCCTGGCTTCAAATGGTCTTAACATTTTAAGTGGCCCCATTCACCCTTCTAATAGTTAGGGCCCAGAAATATGGCTTCATTTTTTTCCTGACAAATAAACAGAAGATTATTACTACTGTGTGTCTTTGGAGGAGTTGAAAATCTTCAGATGTTTTTAAAAGGCCATTGGGTAAAGACAGAATAAAAGCTCAGTAAGCTGATAAAAGCATCCAACTGTGACCCGACAATGGTACAAACATAAAAAAAAAAAAGATTCTTTGGGTTTTATTCGCTTAAAGAAAATACATAATAGGATCTTTCATATGCTTGCAATGGCCTTGCACCTCTGCTGTGCACAGCCTCGAGCCAGGACACCTGGGGATCTGGCCCTCTGCCACCACAGGTGGGACCTGCTGCTTGAATCCAGATCAGACAAATATCCCTATTAGCAAAGAGGAGGAGGGGAAGGAAAGGAGAGATCACAAACACAGCACAGCCCCTTAACCAGAAAATAAGGCACTGGCCCAGTGACCACCAAGTGCAGCCATCACCTCCTGCCTCACACCTCTTCTTCTTCCACACTGCCCCCATCCACAGCTCACCAGCCACTGCCTCAGGAGCTGGGGCACTTTAAATCCAAAAACCAAACCAATGGAGGGTGTTCTCTTTATCCTCCAGACCTCCACAGCTGCCGGTGGCACCTTCACCCCAGAGGGAACACATCAACCAGGAGGCTGATTCTTCCTTCCATCATCATTTTTGCTGCTTCTGCTGGAATTGCTGGGGGGGTTTGACACTTTTGACAGGTTAGTCACTTTTTAAAGTAATTTTCCATTTACAAGGAATGGCTTTACAGCACTTTTTGGTCACTGTTACATTGCCATACATCGGAGGTCTCCCACGCATCACCCAGCAGTAATAGATTGGAGCACAAGTAACAGGAAAACAAGTCACTCCAATCTTTAGTGTTGACTGCCTGTACCCTCTAAGAAAACAAGGGTTTTGATCTCTGTCACTGTATTTTATGAGAGGAAGGTGGCTTTTAAATATCCCTTTTCTCCAGTCTTGCTTACAGTCCAGTAAGTTTCAGCAGCTTTCTGGCCTGCAGCAAACTCACAGCCTCCTGGGTGAGCCCGAGAAAAATTTCATTACTTTTACTCCCTCTGGCAAGCAAAGGTCCTTCCTCCTCCCTTCCTCCTCCTCCTCCTCCTCCTCCTTTCAGCATTAACAGAGCAAGTGGTGAGCACACAGGTAAGCAGAGACACACCATCTGTCACAGCATCCCAGACCTCCCTGACTCCCTCTGCTCACACGGGGCTTGTCCCCGTGAAATCAACTGCATTTTTTGCACTCAACAAACAAGTTTTTAAACCCACATCAGGGAAAAAAAAAAAGATTCCCACCTCATCCTGGCAATGTGCTTTGTAGTGAGACAACTGTTTCATTTGTCTGTCCTGTTTTCACAAACCCGACAAGCTCCTCGACACTTTTGGGCAGATCTGCATCCTCAGCACCACTCCCTGTCCCCCAAACCTTCTGTTCCCTGGCAAGGTCTCCAGGAGATGCCAACCCCACTGCAAGCAGATCTGGCCAACCCAGGCAGGTATTTCCAGGAGTGGGGACACACAGACACTCTGCAGTGTAGATACAACCAGTGGCATGATTTAAATGCCTCACAGTAGCGTGATATAATGAAGCTTCACAACAAAGCAACACACCTTTGAACAGTGCAGAACGTTTTGGTATGGAGAGATTATTGCATAATGGCATCAATATTTTATTCCTGCTGAATTTTTTATCTCAAATTTACTGCTCCCATAAGTAACACACAGTAACTCATCTGCACCATAGTTTCTTATGTATTATGTATTGCATGGTCCTGGTAGAATTTCTTAAGAAATATCCTTCTTTTAAAAAGGAAAAGAAAAAAAAAATAGCCCTTTCAATGGCAAATCCCAGCACTCAACAGCAGTATTTTATTGAAATCCTTTTCCAAAAGACTTTAAAAATTCTCCACTAAATTTTAACGTATATGTTTACCAATCTCATAATTCAAAAAGAAAGTGGCCTGGCAGCTTCTAAGCACATTGTAATGTTATCTGCAGGGACAATGAATTATGTATCTCTCACAGCACCATGTCTGACACAGAAACACTATGATCCCAGTGCCGTGGGATCCCAGAGACCCACAGAGCTGACACACGCAGGGTGATGCAACAGCGCTGCTTTTCCACCCCTGTAGTAAAGTGCTGCAAATATTTGAATATGTTTTCCTTATATCAGGGATGCAAAAGACAAGCTTTGATTTATACAAAAGCAGAAGAAAAATCTGGTCAGTGGTTTGTGTAATGATGAGGTTTGTTGGAGGCACAGATCAATGCTCTTCAATGCTGTAATCAAAGCACCCTGAGCAGATTCTCAAGGCTCCAATCTTATGCTTTAAAGGCACTTGGGAGATGAGGCTGCACTGCCTCTGAGATGTTCTGTTTGAGTTTTGGGGATTTTAGAGTATGGCTTTGACAGAAGTAAGGGCTCTTTAGACATAGAGCCGAACCTCTTTGGTTTGCTGAGGGCAATATTTCGTGATGTCCATCGTTAATATCTGGCATTTTAACCAATGGTGCCCTTTGGTGCAGAGCAGCAGCGCACAAGTCACGCATTTCACTGCTATTGCTCCTTCCCACAGGAACATATCTTCCTGTTCTGGGTGCCCCACGGGTTCTGCTCCTCCCTCAGCCACAAGATGGGGAGGGGAAGAGCTCAGCCCCTGGAGCACATCCCTGCCTCCCCAGAGAAGGCAGCACAGTTTGAATCTCCCAGGCTGAGAATCCAAAGGAGGGAACATTCATCATTTCTGCATTTGAGAGCCACCTTCAGAATGCTTTCTCCATCCTGCTGCAGTGCAGCACTTCTCAGTGCAACTCAGTCCTGCAGGAAGTGGGGCAGAGCTGGGAAAAAGGGGGCATTTGGGAGCTGCTTCCATGTGAGATTCATCTTGGCTCCCCCTGAAAGCATCAAATACGAGAGGATTCTTGCAAAGACTGGCTTTTTCCTTGATGAGCTCACACTATGTATTACATACATTGCAGCAAGGATCCAGTCCCATGCCTTCAGATCCCTATAAAGTCCTTTTAATTAACTGGTATTTACCCTAAAAATCTCAGATTATTTCCAGGCAGAATAATTCCACATTATGGAGCTGGAAGTGAAATAAAGAACATTTGCAAGTTGCTAGCTAAATTGTAGAGGCAATAAAGTTTATGATGGCTGAGAAGGTGTTCCTATATCAGGATCTTACAATTTTATGGATAATACTCTCTAGACAAAAAAAAAAAAGATGTCATATTTAGTGTTAGCTCAGAGGGGAGCCTTTCATTTTAAGTCTGTCTTTATAAACTGACTTTTCAGTTATCCAAACACTTGTAATAAGTGCTGTCTAGATATTAATAAATTACTTTAAACTCTGTTTGCATTCAAATGACCAGCTTTATCCTAAAGAAGATGGGTTAGAGCATACCAGCTCCAAATGAGACATCAAGCCTTCTTCAAGGGAAAAAATATAGTCAAGAATTAATCACCAGGAGGCAACTTCCAAGAGACGTGGAAAATGTCCTTTTTATGTAAGCGTGCATTGTTTCACCCAAAGCAGCACACATGTAAACCTGACACAAGACACGTGTTTTGTAACTAAAGCAGAGGATGATGCTGCCAGATCCTCTGCACCTTTCCCCACCAATTTCTCCTGCAAGGCTGCAGGCCTGGCCAGGAGCTGTTCAGTGACGAGAGCACTCCAACAAAATCCTGCCCTGCAGCTGATAAGTAACAAGCACGATGCCCACTGCCATGCAGTCATCACTCCTGAGCAGTAATAAATGACTCAATCATGTTTCTTTCACATTTCACTTCCAGGAGGGAGAATGGGAAGAAATATCAGCATCTCATCAAAAGGAGCTGGAATTATTTTTTTCCTGAAAAGATGACACCTGTCCCAAAACAGAAAGATCTCCCGAAACAGCACAGCATTCAAACGACTCAAAACTGGGTAATTTTTAGAAAGTGCCAGCTGTAGTGATGAAGAAGTGAATTACAAAGAAAAATGAAGGCTTGTGACTCTAGAAAAACATTGGTAGGGAATTTCCACTCATGGTGATTTATCCTTTTTTTAAAAAATAATTTAGGAGAGTGGCATTGAAACTCTGACAGGTCACAAAACATTACCTCAGTTCAATACACAGATCACAGACATAACACATCCCTGTGACAGGTCTGAGCTCAAGCATTTACTTCTATCCTTCACAAAAAATAATAATGTATTTCATGTTTACCTTTTGTTGAATCATCTTCGATCGGTTGTTTGAATAAAGTGATATCCTTAAATGTGCACAAGAACAAAACCACTTTTTCGTGCTCATTTCTTATAGGTGCAATTTGCATGTAGAACCAAACTGGGGTTCCTGAAGCAGAGAAAAAAGTGACATTGGAATGTGGTATAGCACAAACTACCCCCAACCCATAATATTTATGCATTATTAAATCAGTCCTGTAGTTTAGGTGTCTATCTCAGTATTTCTGCGTCTTCCAGAGTTTATAGTTTTACTTCCTCCAAGGAAAACAATATATTCCCATTTTTACAGCTTCATTAATCTAACTAGATGACAAAGAGAGACAGGAGGCTATATAAAAATTCATTCTGAAATAAAATACATTGCTCTTCCCCTCTCCCTCTTGTTTTTTTCCCAGCATGTCACACAAACTTAGGTCTGAAAGGTGGAAAAGTGAGAAAAACAGGTGGATGGCATTTTTGATTCCCTCTTTACATAATATGGAGCTATCAAATCCAAATATGATGGACTATACTGTGAAATGCTCCAAATTTTATATGACTACATTATTTAAGAGAACCTGAGTTGGACTCTCAATGTCCTATCAGGAAAAATCAGATTTGATTTCTTTTTTTGTGTTTCAGGTCACACCTCCACCTCCTCACTGCCCTGCCCAGTGCAGCATTGTCCCAGCATAGCTACTTCTACTTAACCCCTGAAATGAAACCAAATGCTTTTAAAATCCTTCCATCCACCAAATAAATAGCCAAAAACCCCTTGGTTTTGGAGCGGTCAGCTTGGTTTTTGGTAAATCCCCCATTTGCAGAGGGCTCCTGCAGGTGCTCAGGAGCTGAAGCTCTTCCAGGCTGACACACACATGGCAGTCCCCTGCACACATGGGGTGAAATCCTAGAACACTCTGGCAATTTCCCTAGAAACTCCCTGCTCCCCTGCAGGGCTGGGAATGTCAGGTGCTCTCCATCCAGCAAAGCTCTGTGTCCCTCCCTCCCAAACCAGCACCTACACACGCTGCACCGTAAATGCCTTCACAGCCAGCTGATTACCTCTGGGATTTGCTGTGCTTTCAGCCAGCTGACAGAGTGGCTTTTCTCCTGAGCTGCCTGCGAGCTGACACATTGACACAAGCCTCTTGCCCACTGTTATCCCACACGGGCACTGCTGCCCCCCCAAACCTCCTCTGATGCACCAGGTCTGGGAGCTGTGCCAGGAATTCCAGCGTAGATCCCAGAGGGCAGAGAAAACCATTTGGGCCAGGGCTACTGTGGGGAAGGTTAAACCCACAGGGGTTTATTGAAATTCATCCGGGATTAAACCAGTAACTCACTACCAGTAAACTGGAGAAGTGGGAGAGATGTGGGACTGCTTTTTGTCATAATTCCAAAGCCATTATGCTAATTACTTGATTATCTTAATTCCCAGTTGCTAACCCAAGACAAAAGACTTTTTCTTAACTACTAAAACAGAGTGCTGCAGCTTTCTGGAGAAATAACTTGCACTTATACCTGGGAATCCACTGGTAATCATTGAGATGAAAGCAAGTAGGCAAAGCACCCTGTAAAGGGTGCTGACAAAAATCAAAGAAAAAGGCAAGGTGGCTACTTCTGTAGAAGCAGCAAAATGAGGAAAAGCAGGTGAAGAAGTTCCCTGAGCATTACTATATAGATATAAATATATTACTATATAGATATAAAGAGAGAGGCACGCATATACATATATACATACATATATATATATATGCATATGCAGGCATGCCTAATGTGGTTGGTGAATAGTTGTGTGGGCAGAGGTAAGGACTGTACAACAAGGGAATGCAGCAAAGCAGAAGAGAGTTGTAGCAAGCTTTCAAGTCTTGAAACTTGAACCTGTAAGCTGGGTTAGAACACCAAGGGGAGTGTGAAGGCAACAGTCAAACAGATGATGCCAGAGAACATCAGCTCTTAAAGACAATCTCTAATACAGCAGAGAAGGATGGGAAAACAACCTGAAAAGCTCAAAATCTCCCTCTGCCAGAAGCAAAAGAGAACAAGTAAAGAGAAAAAAAACCACAAAAACAAACAACCCACATGGTGCCACATTATCAAAAAATACACAGCACACCTGGACCTACAGTTTGAAAATGTGGGTGGGAGGGTGCTCTGAAGGCACTGCAAGCCTCATGTAGGTGGTAAACACAAGCCCTTCCACAGAGTAACCACCTACACTCTGCAGAACCACATTCATACCAGCAGATAACTAATCTTTATTTCCTTCTCTGCTCCAATTTTCAGCCTGGAGGATAAGCAGGCAGTGTCTTGAAGGACCATCTTGCACAAGGCTCAGAGAATGACAAATGGAAACAAACCCTGAGCACCCCTGAGCTCACCAAGAGGTGAGCCTGTTAGCATCAGTGAGAGCTTGAGGTTCTGGGCTTTGGGTGATGGAGACAAAAGCTGACAACTGATGTTACAGATGGGAAGTGAGTCAAGCCCAGAGAGGAATACTGAGTATTTTTCCATAAAGTCCTTCTGTAATTCTGCATAATTTATGGAAAGTATAGGCTTGGAGATCTGGGCAAAGGTGAAGATTTTATTAAGGCAACTGCAGCTGAATAAGTCTCTGCAGCATCATCAAGCTCCAGCAGACAATCCACAATCCAATGCAAAAAGCATCTGCCCTGTTACAGGAAAGATAACAAGAGAAGGCTTTTCTCTTTTTATCCATAAATAAAATAGAAAGGAATTTAATTCAGATTTATTCTAGAGCAAGAACTGCTCCAGCATTTACTAAGAGAAGCCAGGGTTGGGGAGAGCACAGCATCTCTGGGATCCACCCTGGAAATCACATGGACACAAGACATGGCAGTGCTGGGCACTACCCCTGGCAAAGACACCAACAGGAGACTGTCCCAGGAAATTCCCCTGGTGTGAGGGGGAATCCAGGTAACCCGAACACTAAATGGGAAGGGAAGCAGAAAATCTGTGGAACAGACACATCCGTATGCTCAGGAACCAAAAAAGGTCATTTGGAGGGCTCCCCTGGGCACCTGCAGGAACAGCTGGACTTCAGAGCTGCTCTGGCTTCTCTCTTTAATTAACATGTTGGCTAAAATGCCTTGATGCAAGCAGAACTGGAGAACTCTGCAGGCATTTCCTGCTAATTTAGTTCCCACACAGGAAGATTTAGTCTAAAAAGGGAAAACAGAGGTAAAGCTTAAGAGGAGATGTCCAGGATGCTCCCTTCAATGTCATGAAAGGTTTAGGTGAGTTTGCAGTGAAATGGGGCAGTCAGGCACAGGGAGCTTTCCCTGAGGCACAACATTCCCTTCCCTGAGCCACAGCGTGCAGAGAAATCTCTGGTAATCCCATGCCAGCATCAAAGCCCACCCAGGGAATGCATGGCCTCAGATTCTGGGCTCCAGGCAGATGGACCAGGGGGAAAGATCCCCAACCCCACAGCACCTGCACCCTGTACAGGGCACTGAGAGCCAAAATGAAGAGAGTATCTCCATCAGGATTGGTCTTGGACTGCTCTCAGCCACCAACCCAGTCAACTGTTCTAGTTCTGTGCAGAGTAGAGGAACCAGCTTTTCTGGGGCACATTTAATCTGAGTTTTGGCTTTCTATCTTGGGAAGATTGTCTGTGCTAGTGAACGAGGCCACTCATGTCCTCTGACAACAGCAGGAATCACAACCACCAGCTCAGCAGAACTGTCCACCAGGCACAAATCCAGCATGAGGCCACACAACAGCATGGGCTGCTCTCAGAGTGTGCTCTAAGGTTGACAAGCCAGCACTGCCCAGGACACAAAATGTGACTGGAATGGCTCGTGGTTAAGACAAAATGAAGAAAATCTCCGGTTCTGGCAACTTCCTGCAAACCCAATGCCACCAAGAAGGAGCACAGGCCCTGGATCTCATTAAGCAGTGCAAGTCCCTGGTTTTCTAACTAATCCCTGGGCTGTGTGCCAGCCTGAGGACTCTCCCCAGAGCCCGTCCGTGCTGGTTTACACAGCAGGGAGGCACCACCACAGCACCAGGAGCAACCACGGCCCAGCTTCTCACTTGTGGAGACATGGGGGAGTTTCCTGAGGGATGTGGGGGAACCTCATTCAGCATTTCTTTTCACTTAACCCAGTCAGTTTCCCTTCAGGGAAACAATCCTCAAAACTAAATATATTTTTGAAAGAAGGAGTCAGACTAGAGACAGCAGGGAACTACTACTATTCTTGGCAATCTGAATGCTTGGCCTGAAAAAGAGAGCTCTCTTCCTGAGCTGCAGCAACCAAAATACCTGTTTCTTCTCCAAATCTTGCCCCAAATTTACCCATATGTCAAAATGAAAATTTCTTTCAGTCTATTACGTGCTTTAAATACACTTTATCACTCCCAGCACCACACATAAATATATACATACTGTTTTTCTTGTAGAGGAGAATTTCAAAGCAGTTTGATTCATAGTTGTCGAAAGTCTGTCTGACTTTTTCAATGGTCTTCTTATCTGTCAGTTCACCATACATAAAACTGAAAAAAAAAAATATTTCTCTTTATTTCTAGACAAGCAACAACATTGTTACACTCACCTTAAATAGCAAAAGCATTGAAGATGCTGTGAACAGTCATTTACCAAGGTTTAATTATGATTTACATTCCATTTAAATATTTAGAGTGTCACAAGGACACCTACAATAGTGAGTAACCATGACCACGTTCTTACTGTAAATGACTGCAAATAAATCCAACATAATGCTTCATTAATTGCTTTGCTGAGTATATCTTTAAGGATATATGGTTAGAAAAAGAGCTGACAGCTTATGAAACCATTATCACCACAGCTGCAGGCCATGGCAGCATTGCTGTCAAAACAGAGAAAACTGAACAAAACCTCTAAAATCTCCCAAATTTTGTTCAATCCTTCTGAAAATCCTCCTGGAGGAAGGATGTAAGCTAATACAGGTAAGGCTGTTGACTGAACCCATGGCTGCAAATCTAATCTTATCAAGATGCATCAGGGACAATAAGATAATTGGAATTCTTTTACTAAATACCAATAAAAATAGATGTAGGGTTTAAACAGCGAGGAGCAATGACTGCAATGTGTAGCTATGTCTGCACTACCACCAAACAACCAAATTCATCTTCATTTTCCTTACTGTATACTGCATTTCTTTAAGAGTTAGTAGAAAATACTGAAAAGCTTTTGGAGACTCATCCCTCTCCAGGCTGAGAATATAAAAATGTAATTTTAACTCTGCTATTTCTTGCCACTTAACCATCTGATCTTTGCATTCTTTTCCAGGTCAGACCTCCAGCTGGTGTAAGCAAACCCAATCCCCTGACCTTACTTTTGTAAGGAAACAGCCAGGATTTTATTGTCATTCTCCCCTAGATTAAAAATAAGTGAAGGCTGCTCTGTGCAAATTCCCAATTACAGAACTGAAAGAAAATGGAACATCAGATAAAAGCTTTCAGACACTTGGATGAATATATTTTTAATTGATCAGACTAAGTTTTCCCCCCCATTCTCTTTGCTCACAAACAGTTTGAGGCTCAGCTGAAACCTACAACAGAAGAGTCTGAGAATATGAGAGGGAAAAGCAATCAGTGCCTCTGTGGTTTCAGTGCAGCTTCTCTTATTGATCAACAGACCTCCAAAGGTTCAATAAACATTTATTTTATGTCTACTGCTCTGAAAGAAACAATAAAACAACACAGTGGTTAGAGGCTCGGCAAGCATTAAAGTACTCAATGAAGGCCAGACCATGAATCTTTTCTTTCCACAGCCAGCCCAGGGAAGCACTGGAGCTGCTCCCACAACAAGGGGGTGCCTGTTATATATTTATACATGAGACGACAACAAATAGTTTGATTTTCTCTTTTTTTTTTTAAATCTGTGCCTTTTTTAATGCACTGATGCATCTCCTTGTTTTCTTGAGACTTAAAATAATGTTTCTTATAGTCCTGATGGAAAAAAAAGCAACAATTTGTTGAAGTGCTTGATTTTAAATTACTTATAATACAAAAAGTTGTCATTAATTAGTGTTAAAATGACAAATCCTACTTGATGATGAGAGGTGGATGATACCAGTTAGTGCAGGAGAACATGATCAATCAACTTTATGTTTTAAATTACAGGCAGCTTATTGTTGCAGTAAACCTATAATGCTCAAATCTCATATTATATTCCCGCATAAAGAGACGTTTTAAAGGCTTCTGGAACAATAAAAACATTTTTCAGAAGGCAATTTTTAACAGCACCAAAGGAACCTCAGAGCCTTTCACTACACAAGTTATATAAGATTTTTGCTTATCACAAGTTTAATTTAATTTAGTCTGTCCTATTTTGTACACATGGAGGGACTCCTACTTTTTTAGTCAATCACTCTGTCTTTTTCTGCCTCTTTTTTTTTGTTATTTAGTTCTTGTCAAACGCCTTGAGTGCAAACTGTACAAGACATAAATATCAAAACCATTCTGCTACTGGGAATCCTGCTACATAGAAAACACACTTATCAAAGAGAAGCAAGGCTTGCTGAAATACTCAGAGAGAGGCACAATCTCGGATGTTTTCTCCACCTCTAAAACACACCAGTTGTCATTTAGGACGCCTGGGCTCCTGCCTCCCTCTTAAAGCACAGATAAACCTCATCTAAAGTTTCACATTGTGCTCCTCTGTCCTTTGCCAGGATGCAGCAGCATCAGAGTAGGTCTGGGTTTGCAGGGCAGTAACAGCTGTTTGAGAGAAATTATCCACGACAGAGGAAAAGTGAAGCACAGAAGGACACCAAATTTATAGTTCTCATCATCCAAAAGCATTCAGGGCATCAATTATAAGTGACAAACATCTGCCCAGGAGGAGCAGCAAGTACAGATACACATCAATAGCTTCGAAACTCTGCAAGGTGAAGAGCAGACACCATTTCTGAGGTGCAGCTCTGTGGGTCCCATGGGCATCCTCACTGGAGCTTCCTTGCCCAGCTTTGGCACTGCAAGGACACACAAAAATCAGGCCACAGAGGTGCTGTCCCAGCACCAAATTTAACAGGCTCACTGCCAGCTGAAACATCAGCTGATCACCAGTGTATGGCAGCATCATCTCCCAGAAATGATCATTGTAGATGACTGGATCACAGAATCACAGAATGGTTTGGGCTGAAAGGGACCTTAAAGATCCAGTCCCCCTGCTGTGGGGGCAAGCTCCGTCCAGCCTGGCCTTGAACACTTCCAGTTATTCCATCCTCTGTCCCCAGTGCCTGGAACTGGTCACTCCCTGAAGGCAGAAAGGGAAAACCTACACAAACTTGTATCTCAGCCCTCCCTTCTTGCCTCTGTCCCTCGTTTGCTTTGCTCACACACATCGGGGAGCCAGCCCTTCCCCAAAAGCACCTCTTCCTAAAGGATGCAGCAGGCACGGCTCAAATGCACATCCAGCCACAAATCACAACTGCTCGCTCCTGAAAGACCACCAATAAAAGAAAAAAGCCATAAAGCTGCAAGCTTAGAGTAAATATATTAGCGGCCTAATCACTGTTTTGGGAATAAAGATGCACTTTGTGCATTACTGGGCTCTGGGTATGCTTAATAATAGGGGCCAGTGTGGGCTACAGAAGAGCCCACTGCCTCCTGGCATGGTAACAGCAGAACTCAGAACAATCTAGCAAAAGTGCCTTTGAACTGTATTACCTAAACCCCCACTCTTTACTGGATCATTAGCTAGAGTATATTCTCACCAGTACTAGCCAGGATAAATTTCAAGGTGCTTTACCACGTTCTGTGTAAGTTGCTGGTTTCATTTAAAACCTGTTTTATGACTTCAACATCCACAAAACAATGCCTTTCTTAGCTCAGCCCTTTCTCCCAAACCCTCACCATTCTTCCCAGAAGATCAGAAGTTTCCAAGTGCACCAAGTGGCAGCAAAAGGGCAATGGGCATACCTGCAAGTGCTGCTCTTCTGCATGACGTCAGCTCGGTGGTACCCAGAGAGTTTACAAAATCCGTCATTACTGTAAACTACGGGCCAGTCCACAATCTGGGCGTTTCCCAACAAAAAACTGGATTCTGAAAGGACAAAGAGCAAAAAAGAGAGAGAAAGGGCTGCTGTCAGTGGCAAACTACAATGAAATCCTCCATGTGTTACACAGCAGATGCAGAGTTATTCATAACAGTAACTTCTGTCTTGACATTTCAAATGGACACCTGAAAGGAATTTGAGATAAAACAGGATAACTCCTGGTGATGCAAATAGCTTCCTACACCACAAAACACCAGCATAAGCCCCAGTGCTTTAACAATTTAGAAAGCATCCATTTATTCACAACATCTGGGCAAGATAGCTTGTTTTATTTTTATTTATATATATATATATCTTAAAAGCAACATTAAATTAATGTGCAAACTGAGTTTTAAATGCTGAATTGTATGTGTGCCCAAAGCTGATAATGACTCTTTTGTTTGAGAAAAAGAATTTTTTTCTTCCTGGCAAGTCTGAGTCTGTTTTGCAGGACACAGCCAGCATCCCTGGGATGAAGGACAGAGTGCCAGGTGACTCTGGGGAAAGCAGATGTTTTAAAATTGTAATCCATGGTAATCTTCTGTGTTCTCTATTTTTACTGTTAGTTTGCAATTTCATTTTGACTACAGCTATGGAGGTATATGGTCCCATTCACTGGTGCTAAAAAGCTATTAAAATGTAACTATTAACTGTAACTGTATAAAAATTATAGGAAATGTTCCTTTCAGCAGTTCTTGTGGGGAAAAAAAAAAGGATAATTTTACAAATTTTCCTCATAATAGCCAAAGAATGGTTATGACAACAACAGACATTTACTCAGGTGTGCATACTGATTTTAACATAAAAGTGAGTTTGCATGAGCTACACATGCCTTACTCAAAGTGTTTATAATGGTGACTGGATTGTATATTCTGCAAATATTATTCTATTGAATATGGAACAAGTACTAAAAAATAGTATTTATATCTTTTTTTCTTTATAAGCATGAATTTTGAAAAAAATTATCTGGAGATTTCTGGATTTTCTACAGTAAAGCAGATTTCGAAATAATTAAAGACCAACCAATGGGAGAAACAGAAGTTTCGATTTTGTGAAATCTAACACTTTTACGCTCAAGGCATTTACTTGGATCCATCACAAATATTCTTTAAGCCTAAATGTCAACTTAAAAAGTTTCCTTTCCTATCCACAGGAAGATGCCCTCACTACAAGCAGCAGGAGACAAGAAGTAAAGCCTGAGCATTACATAAAATATCCCTGGATTCCAGCAGCCCCTTTCTGCTGGGACTCAGCCCAGCCCAGGGGACATCCTAAACCCTTGGGGACCAATGGGTTTGCTGCAGCTCATCACACTGTACTGGCATTCCCCCCACACCTGCATCTCCACTGATGCCTAAAGATTTTTTAGCTTTTTATATATTTTCATATATTTTAATAGATTTTCTAAATTTTTTTTTTGCAGTGCAGATTTTTAATATATTGTTGTATATTTTCTAGCAATTTTCCTGCCCTTTCTCATAATAAGCTAACCCTTTTCTGACACATTCTTGAAATTCTGTTTAATCTTATAATTAAGGAGAGAATTTCTGATAAGGACATTTTGCTTTTCACCAGAATTTAACAGATATAACAAGAAAATAGGGCTAAGAAGCCCCAGAACCAGGTCCAAAGGGCTGACCCAAGGGTTGGTTACTGGAGTAACTGATTTCCTATTGGATGTACAGACTAGATACACTAATTAATTAACCCTATAAAAATTGTGAAAATCCTTTTTCACGTGTGCACAGAGCAATATTTGTGCATCTGAAAGCCTTCACTAAAGAGCTGCTTTTTATTTTAATGTTGTTGCATGTTTTTTTCCTTTTGTCATTAGGCAACACCTCCAATTTGGAAAAAGGGAGACACCCCCAAACCCCCTGAACCTGGGCTCTCCCCATCACCACCACCCTCCAGAAGCTGCAGATGCTGGGAGCACCATCAATTCTGAATTTCCCATCCCATGGGGAAACAACTCCAGGCTGCAAGCTAAATTTGGAAACATTGCCTTTACAGAACCACCTCTGGCTGAAATTCTGCTCACACGTCTCGACACAAAGGGCATGGCCTGGCAGTGAGGCACTCAGGGATGCTCTGCACATCCCTGAGCTCCCCAGAGGGCCACAGGCCAAAAGCAGATAACTCTCCTGCAAAGCCTCCCCATCCAGAGACATGATCTCAATTGTGTATTCCCACCACGTCACTGTTTCAGGACACAGAGCACACAGCAGAGGATACGTGGTGCAGTCAGATAAATAGCCTTTAATGGTTGCCTTCTATGGATTTTATACTTCTCTGCACCTAAGAGTCTCAAAATATTTGATAAGGCATTAATCAAAGTGATCAAATCCACGAGAAACTTGGGAGGGGACAAAACGTAAAGCCAAGCTATTGACAAATTGTTGTGGGTTTGTTTTTCTTTTAAATTCCATAAAATTTGAGGTAAAAAAGACACTAGAAACATCTTAGTAGATAACAGTGTTTGTAAATTTTAAGGTTATATCAGATCCATAATATTTGTTTTAGAAACTTGACCAGATGCTAGAAGATGTTTTATTTTGTCCTCTTGAATTTTCTTTGCTTAACTGACTTCTTTTTTCCACTTTGTCTCCTAAGCAAGCAAAGCTCCTTCATCCCTGCTCAGCACACGAATATGAATCACAGAATCTTTTAGGCTGCCAAAGACCTCCAAGATGATTGAGCCCAACTGCAAACCCAGCACTGCCAGGTCCACTACCATTACCTGTCTGTATGTGTGTGTGTGTCCAATTCCAGACGAAGGAAAATCTTGAATCAATGTTTGCCTCTTGTTAGAGACCAATAAATCCAACTGCAGGCACAAAGCCACAGGAATCCACGTTTCATTAATGCTGCTGCTCACTGAGCAACTCAATAAAATTGAAGTACAGGTCAGTGTCTGACCCTTTGGTTTCATTGGGTACCCAAATCTCAGTATCCAAAAAACTCTCTACATTTAACCTAGGATTTGTTATTTTCTTCAACTAAGACACAATTAATTCTTCCCTATTTTTACAGTTACAAATCAGAACTTCAGGCAGATTTAATTCTACATGAGCCAGTCCATACCCAGCTGTAAAAAACCAAGTGGTGTACTGGATGACAGGACACTTTGAGAGAACCTCTCTGGTTTTGACCATGATTTTATAAAATCATGTTATCACCACTAAAAACTCATTGAAATTCCATTTCTGCAGTTCCCTCCAATGAGGATGGATCCACAGCCAGTTCTGGACTAAATCCTGCATACCTGACTTTCATATTCCTACAGCTCAGATTCATGATTTCCTAGTTAAGAAAGGTCATGATTGTTGTGTCTTTGATTATGATTTCTGTAGCAAATTCCACTCTGTCCAATTTCCAGCTGGGTGCCTGAACCAGGTGTAAAAGACAAGGTTTGGAAAAAACCTCATTTTATCTCCATCTCCAGTTGCTACAGGGCAGCCAAGAATGGAGGTGTTCAGACTCCCTTCATGGGAAAGGCAACCTCTCCTTCCCTGCTCAAGTCTTCAACAGATAAAGGGGGTGTTTTGTGCCTTCTTCACAAGAAAAAGAAAAGGAGCCAACAAAAGGTCTGGAAATGGCAGGGTGATGGGCATGGCAAGGACACCAGCACTGTGATCTCCATAGCCATATTCCTGTCAGATCCAATAGACAAGAACGATATTCTGCAAGCAGGTCTTCTGAAAAAATATGTTCTATTGGAAGCATTCTCAATAACAAGTGTTTCTTAAGAGAGTTTAGTTACTGGGCATCACTGAATCTGGCCACCACACCTACACCAGAACACATGAATTTACTTTAATTATGTCACAACTTCACAGAAAGATCACAACAGGGATTGCCAAGGATTGCCAAAGGAATGAATGGCAGGGCATAAATACACCTCACATCAGCTGTAAGGTGCTCTAAACTAAAACTTGTGCAATATTCTGGGCTTTTTCCAGAAAGGAAAATCTCTCTCTATGAAGTTCCCAATCTCACAAGTACTTTTCTACAGAAGCTGGGGATTTCCCCACTGGATCTGCAAGACACTGGTCACTGCTGAAAGCAGGTCAGTAACTCTGACAGATTCTGGTCTGACCCAGCATATGGTTAAACTCCAGGAAACTGGGATCCAGATGACCATGGTGTGGTACCTCGTACTCTGAAAAAGCTTACATTCAGCTAATTTCAAAACTCACATGATGATTATCCCAAAATCTCTGGTGACGTGTTCATCCTTCTCGGATTTCTCCAAAGCACTGAAAGTGCAGGTCCTCTTCCCATTTCCTTAGAGACGAAAGGTCAATTTTTATTACTTCTAAGCTTGTCTTGATGTCACTGGCTCCATCCAACCATCTTCTCCACCCATCCCCCTTTCTGAAGCACGGTGGGGAACCAAAATCTCAACTCTGCAGGTTGTGCATGCTCCTTGACTAGACACCTCTAAACACCAGTGTCTCTGTCTGTGAGGAAAGCAGGGTCTGCCAGCAGACTCGTCTGTCTCAGAGTTGCCAGATTCCTCTCAGGAAGGCAGCAGGCTTTTTATTAGCTAGCATAACTCTCCTATTTACAAGGTTTAATGCTGATGGCAAGGAAACAGGGTATTAGAGGCATACAGTCAGCAAAACTTCAGGCTGGAAAACACAATTGAGGAAAACAATTTTTTAAAAGTCACTGCATTTGCTGTTGCCACACTTCTATTTTGTAAAAAGGCTCTTTTGTATAAAGGCAGCCTATGCTGTAGAGCAGCAAGCTTTTAATCTTACTCTATCCTGCAGTAGCTAGCACTCAACACAGTGCTGAGCTTTGTGTTTGTTATTAAAATGAAATAAAAAGACCACAGAGTGTGAGCAATTTTTTTTAACTAACAAAATGCCTAAAGCATTGTAAAATTCATATTAAGTAATGACAGGAGAACAAGAACAGCTAAATCATTCCAGGAGATATGCTTAACCAAGTGAGAAACGTTGTCTCAAATCATCTTTTCTCAAGAATGTTTGGGTACCACTTGCAACCAAAATTGTCTAAATCACCATTTTTGAGAATACCCTCTCTTCTCAAGGAAATTGGCAACTGACCTTTTTAGGAAAGGGCACCACTGATAAGACGTTCTAAAGAAAATAAAGTAGTAGCAGAACACAAATAACAATAATGATTATAATAACAAAAAGCAGAGCTTCCATCTACCTCTATCAACTTTACACAAAGCTGTCCTTCAGAACTACCAGCCTTCCACTGCATGGCAAAGGCAGCTCAGACCTCATAGGGCCTGGGAAATATCTGGAATTTGCCTTTTTTTTCTAATATAAAATCCCCAAACCACTCCCACTGCTGTCAGTTGATTCTCCTCAACACCACACAGGGTCAGCATATTGCTGCAGACTTGTTCAGAGCATCTTGGAAAACTGGTGGTGCTCCTCTGTGGGTGTACCCAGGAGGGGTGTACTGAAAAAGTTCTCTTTTTTAATTTTCTTAGCTTTCCTGGGCTTGGCCCTGACAATACCTGGTGTTGTTTGTGGTGACTCCAACCATATACTCCAGATGGAATCCCCATGGAATACAGAGGAAGATCCTAAGCCCTCTTAGAGGGCACAGCCCTCTGAAATCTGCCTCAACAGGCACCAACATCCCTCCAGCTCTGGGGCTGAACAAACCTCTGTTCTTGAAGCAGCAACCTCCACCAGCACTTTGTACTCCTGTCTGCAAAACGACAGAGCTGTTTTCTAACAAAGCCATAATTTCCCCAGTGTCTTCAAAGCATGCAAAACATCAGTGTCATCCAATTTACCCAGTATATTAAAGCACTGCTTGTTTGAAAAAAAAAAACAACAGCCAAACTCTCAGAGGATTGACTCTTTACGTCACCTTTCTGTGCCAGTGCTCTTTATTTAATACTCATATTATGAAGATGTAGCGAGGGCTAAAACCAGAGCAAGGTGTCATTACACTGACTATGCTGAAATGATCCACTTCCTGCCCCAAAAATGTGCTCCTCAAGTAAAACAGGAGACGAATAATCCAGCACTGGCTGAAATATTAAATTCACATGTAAGCCACTCAGCTGGGAGCACAGCAGCTTTCAGCAATTTAGCAAGCCAGCTCAAGAAGAAAAATTAGAGTCTGCCTGAAATTTACCTCCTCAAAACTTATAAAATTAACTGCAATCTTCTGGAATGTTGAAGCCCACAAACAGCCCCTTCCTTCACTGTGGCACATCGCTGACCCCAGGAAGAGCTCTGAGGCAATAAAGACATGGGAACATCTCTATGAATTACCTGAAAAATGACATTTCGTACAAGTCTGATCACAGTTTCTCCCTCCACACATCCATTTATCCTAGAATTTAATTAACCCTCACCTATCCCAGTTATCATCTAAATGCCACTGCTGAATCTGCTCTCTATTAAAATTATGCAGAACACAACATAGATGTACTGACACTAAATTTAAACTGTAGCTCTCACTCAAGGCACACAGGCACCCTCAGGGAGAACCAGAATCCAGAATTCCAGCNCTGAAATTTACCTCCTCAAAACTTATAAAATTAACTGCAATCTTCTGGAATGTTGAAGCCCACAAACAGCCCCTTCCTTCACTGTGGCACATCGCTGACCCCAAGAAGAGCTCTGAGGCAATAAAGACATGGGAACATCTCTATGAATTACCTGAAAAATGACATTTCGTACAAGTCTGATCACAGTTTCTCCCTCCACACATCCATTTATCCTAGAATTTAATTAACCCTCACCTATCCCAGTTATCATCTAAATGCCACTGCTGAATCTGCTCTCTATTAAAATTATGCAGAACACAACATAGATGTACTGAGACTAAATTTAAACTGGAGCACACTGTAGCTCTCACTCAAGGCACACAGACACCCTCAGGGAGAACCAGAATCCAGAATTCCAGCTTTATACAAATGAGAGTGCTGCCTTCACATTCCCAGAGGAGAAAATTGTGGTAACAGGAGCTCTTCAGACGTGGGGCTCCTCATGCAAACACGGAGCCCGCAGCAAGTCCTGGCTGCAGTTTCACAAAGCATGGCTGCTTCTCAAAAAATCTGTTTGGGCAGAAAATGAGCTGCATCTCCTGTGCCAGTGGCTGAAGCAAAGCTTTCAACAGGGCTGACCCCAGAACCACTCCTGGGTGTGCAGTCAGACCCTGACCATTTGGGATACCCAGGGCTTAGCAGTTACAATAGCCAGTCCCCTGAGTGTGGTGATTAAACAAGTATTGTCCTTTTTTTATCTGAAAAGCAGATTATTAAGAGCACTAACTCCAAAATCTTTTATTATTTAATGTTATCAAATCAGAAAATCCTATTTCCTTCAGCTATCCAAGAGAATAACTTAAAATCCCAGTTCACCACCAGACAGCACTCTGTAAAAAAGGCTAATTAAATGTATTTCCACTTCCTGACATTATTCTTTGGCTTTATACTCCTTCCAACTGCAATATGAAAACCTGAATGTTTCCTAAAAAAAAAAAAAAATCAATTTAATTTTTTTCCTCCTCTCAGGTTTCAACGTTAACCTGGGAATGCAGCAACTCTTACAGTGACCTCTTGTGGCAAGTGCTCAGCAGCGCTCAAAATTCCCCATCCCACCAACCACAGGAGGAAAGATAAGGAAGAAAAGAAGAAAATTAAATAAAATAATAAAAAAGAGGAAGGAAAGGAAAGGAAAGGAAAGGAAAGGAAAGGAAAGGAAAGGAAAGGAAAGGNGGGAAGGGAAGGGAAGGGAAGGGAAGGGAAGGGAAGGGAAGGGGCCACAATTAGAAATAAGACCACAAAACAGCTGATCATATCTAAAGGAAATCCAGCTTTTCTTTTTGCTAACAACATGGCATTCTTTAAGTTTCTAAATTAATAAAATGGCACAGAGCTTCCATAACTATTTTTTTAAGTAAAAATAAGCATTTTAGACCATGCAGAAGTCCCTCAATTTCAGCAGCAGAGATGCTTAATCAGTCTGTGCTCAGCGAGCCCACTTGAAAAGCAAGGAAAACAGGGCTGCAAACCTCTCACATATGTCATCTAGTAATGCTTGTCAGTGTAGAAATCCACTTTGCATTGATTTACGTGTCAGCAAGCGCCCTGCAGTCACAGAAACTGCAGAAGGAACCCTGTGCCTTCGAATGCCAGAGCAAGCCCTAACGACAGGAGCACCTTGGTTATCCCTTCATTAACTTCTGAGCTGAACTGGAGGATGGAAACTTTCACCCCACGGTGCATCCTGCTTCTCTGCAGGGATTTAGGGAGCTGCTGAGCTCTGCATTTTTCTCAGAGGATCTCAAGTGACAGACGTCCACTAAACTCGAAGTACTTTGCTTTAAAGAACTTTCTCTTTGCATCATGTGTTATTTAATTGGTGCCAGATGAAAATGCAGCTTGTTTTAATATAGGGGAGAGAAGCCCATGTACATCACATCCCACATCTCAGCCTGGAAGACAGGAACCCTACACGAGCTAGTAAGAACAGAAGAGACAAGAGACACTTATTTTATCTGTAATACCAGTGGAATAAAAATTACAAAGGTGTCTTACTGCTACAGATGTGACATTTGTTTCCCCCACCCTTTCCAGGTAACCTGCCTCGACAAAAATCACCTGTGAACAGGGCTGATCCTTTCACCCAACAGCCACAGGCACCCAGCAGGGCATAAAGGTCTGTGTGAAGGAACTGCTTTTTAGGAACATGGCATTAAGCTGTAAAAGGCCAGGAATTAAATGCTAGCTTCATTAAAACTCACGCTGAAATTGCCATGTAAGCCTTACAGAGCTAAGATTTCATCCCAGTGTCAAAATGCATTTGTGAAAGATCCAATTTTATGAGGAAGCTTCTAAGAGTTATTGCAATGGAAACAATATCCAATAATGATGACTCTTATCATACAAGTAAAATTATATACAGTTTTTCACTAAATTCATCCCCTCTCCCAAACTGCCAGCAGTCTACATTGTGGATTGCTGCCGAGTCCCAGAGTCACCCTTTCCACAAATTCATGCTCTACCATAACAGCAAATTATGCCATTAATATATAAATATTTTTTCTGCTGATAGAATTTGTGAAAGCAAGACAGACTTGCATAGCTCAACTCACTGGATGACTCTGCCCATGGGACAGGTCCATAAATGCCAGTCCTGATCTAGAGACTTGTCCAATTCTGTATCCTCTGCACTTCCACAATGCTAAGCACAGGTCAGCATCAGTAGGAGCTCTGAATGCACTGAGGAGGCGAACAATAATATCAGTAATAACAGGCACAGCCTGCTCAGAACATCTTGGGAGAGAACATTGCCCTTAGGATGGTCCTTATTAAATGTCCCAAATACTAATGGCAGTAAAAGGCAGTCACCTTAATGTGATTTAGCCCCGTGCTCTCACGAAACACCTTTCAGCTCAGCAAAACACCTGGTGCTCTTCAGATCTAGGGCACAGCCAAGGCTGTAGCGAGATCGTATCAATCTTTGTGAGCCTCAGAGAAGCCACATGTATTTTCACTGTGCTTTGAAAGAAGAAAGAAAAAAAAAATATTGCAGAGAGTGCACTGAGATTACCCTGAAGACAGGTCTGCTTGTCCCTTTTACCAACCACATCAGCCCTAAGGACAGACCCTGCTGCTCCCCATGGGCTTTGGCTCCCCTTAAGTGGAGCTCAGCTGTGGTGAGGGCAAAGATCCTGCAAAGCAGAGGCTGCCATGAACCACCCCACGCTTTGGGAAGCACCTGCAACCCTGTGATGCTGCCCAGACACCGAAGTTCAACCTAAAACACTTCACAAGCTCCAAGGTGTAAAGTCATCTACAAAAGAGATTTCCCCAGGCAAGGCGACACCGTGGGACCTCTCCATCGCTTTGACAGCGGCTCCATCCTTCCCAGACACACTGACATGGAGAGGGGCATCCAGCAGGGCAGCCCAGCTCTCCCACCCTCCAACAGAGAGAGCAAAGAGCCACGGTCACCCCTTTTCATGGGCACCCTGGTCACAGCCTCCCCGTTCCTTTGTGCTCAGCTCCTCGGTGCTTTGCTCATGGCTGCACACTGTGAGCGCTTTTCCCACGGTTTTAACCTGATGGGCAGCCAAAGCTGAGGTAAAAAGGAAGGGTTCACAACATTCATAAAGAGAAAGTGCCCAAAGAAGGCTGAAAATTCAGTATATGATTGCTTTTTAACACCAGGCTAGACACCACACCAAGCCTGCACATTGTATTCCCGCTACACGCGCTCCCAGCCCCGATTTTCCACATATTAAAATTATTAAAATTTTATCTATAAATTTTGCAATTAGGATCCATCTCTGGTAACTCTGAGTAACTTGTCTCCATCAACACTTCATTTTGAAGCCATTGCTTCTATTTCACCTGAAGAAGAGCCTATCTGCTGAAATACCTGCCTGATTCTTTTACAGCAGTACCCGTAGCCTAATAGAAGTTATTACCCCTACAAACCTTTTCTTGGCTGTTAAGAAAAGATTTATGATCAAGAAGTGCAACGGGATTGCATAAACATGGCAAATATCAAAGGAGAATGTTCCTGAACCAGGAAGGTGACAGAAAGGCTTTTTTGGGGGAGGAATGCCAAAGATATATTTTAAAAAACAATCATCAGTCTTTCCTTCATCCCATTCCTCAAACTGGTAATGAAAAACCCCTCGGAACCAGGTGAATCCAAGTCTAAAAACAAACCCAGCAGTCAGCAGACCAAATCCTTGTCTTCTTCCGAGCACTGGCAGGAGATACTTGAACCAGATTTGCTCCACTGTATACTATTAAGTTTGGATTAAACAGTACTGAATCCAAAGAAAATTACTATTTCTATAAAGGATAAACAAGGCTATGTCCTGGATGACAAAAATAAGAGCTAAATCATGTTTCAGCTCACAACCGTGACAACTTACATGAGTTAAATACAAATTTCCAATCTACTTTTCTCTTCATGTCCAACAGGGAAGATTTGCCTCTCTAGCTAGCACCATGCGTGGACATCATCAGTGGCACAGAAAAAAGCAGAATGAATGACTAGATCAGCATGATTTATGCTCCTAAATTAGACCAGGTTAAAAACTGGAGGGGATACATGCTTTTAAAGTAAAATGTTCGAAAGCCTTCTGAGCTTTTGGTATCTCAAAGCTTTCCTGAGCTTTCACCAGGGAGGATGTGTGATTTAATTAGAGCACAATACAAAACCATGGCATTCCCAAACCATGCTCCCAGCCCTGCCACCGACATGCTGCATGACCTAGGGAAATCAGCTGGGATGCCCCAGGCCCTCATTTACACCACAATTTGATGAACAGGTTGAGAAAGCTTCTGTATGTCCTCTTCCACAAGGAGCCCTGAAGTGTAATTAAATTCCACCCAACACTTTGAAATTGTCAGAGGGAAAGTGCTATATAAATGCCTATTAATTAAGCCTGCATTTAATATTCTGGGAAATAAATACACTATTGTGGGAAACCAGCTCTTGGAGATTGTGCAGTTACAGGGCTTGACAGGGAGTCACCACAGATCTGACAGAGGCAACAGGAGAAGGAGGAAGCTCCCCAAAACCAGCTCAATACAAAGCTGGCATTTTAACACACAACATTTGAAAACAAATTCCAACTCCTCACCCGGCTCCTGCTCATGAGGAAAATCCATAAATTATCAATTCACTACCTGCTGTCAAAATCCACTCCAAGCCAGCACACCAGACCACACTGGTGTGACTGTGAGGCACATCCAGCGCTGTGCAATATGGAAAGGTGGAAAGGAGCATTTTTCAGCATAATTTCACAACCCATTGGTTTCTTGATTAATACTAAATGTAGTAACTCTTCTCAATGCTCTGCTCACCTTTCCCACTCCTGTCCCCAGGAGCACGCTGGCACAGCGGCGCTTCCCCATGGCAGCGTCGCCCTAAACTTGGGCTGACCAAGGAGTTATCTTTTAGCAAACCCAAAGCCAAGCTCTCCTACATTTGTGTAAACACTTCTACAGCTCAGTAGTTATGTGCCAGTGCAAAAACTACCTTAAAAAATGAATGCAACTAGCACAGGACTTGCCTAAAGCAGTATCTGCATCAGCACACCCAAACAGACAGTGGGCTGCGAATGCATCGTAACTTCAGTGGAGCTTTGTACAAGGCTCTTGATCAGTGCTTTGCACTGGAAAAGGGTGAAATTAACTCCAGCAGCAAGGAATAACTGGATGCCACAGAGTCCTGAACGAGCCCTGTAAATATTCTCCTAACGGAGGAGCCATAAATGACGGACTGCAGACAGTCCTTTACCCATTTGCTCAGCCACAGGATTACCATCATCCAAACCACAGTCACTCCCTCACCGCTTTCCCGGCACCTTCGCCACAGACTTCAAAGTGACACAGAATTGCAAAAAACTTTGAACCCCCTGAATGGGAATAGTTGCAAGTCCTAATTATTACAAAACTAAAGAACAAGAACAAGAAAAAAAATAAAAATAAACGACCCGATGAGCCGAGAGGATGACAATTTATTGTCTCATAAAAAAGAAAAAGGTTCAAATTGGCAGTAGGGATTGCGATGTAAGACGTGCGGGGAGAACAGGGTAAGGACCGCGAGGGGATGCTCCGGAGGGGATGAGCGGATCCCGTTCCTTGAAGGCACCGCTTTGGCACCGACCCACCAAGCGTGGCAACGCCGGGGCGAGAAGCCCGAGGGACGGAGGGATGGATGGACGGATGGATGGATGGATGGACGGATGGATGCGCGACGGGGGAACCTCTCACCGCTGGAGCGCCGGACGATGTTCTCCAGGAAGGTGTTCTGCGGTGCCACCAGCCCTCTCTTGCCCCCCGGCATCCTGCAGCGCCGGGCTCGGGGGCCGGGGGTGCGCGGCGGCAGCGGCGGCGGCGGCGGCGGCGGGGGGGTGCCGGCGGCG
>VZTB01005688.1:0-88537 GCA_013397245.1 Thryothorus ludovicianus | reverse complement strand
TCGCTCCCCCCTCCGCTGGTCCCTTGCGAAGTTCTGCCTTGAGCTGGAAGTTCTGCCCTGCGTCCCCCCTGGTTTTGCATCTATACATTGTTTTGTTTGTGGTTGTTCTTTGGGGTTTTTTTTTCCCTTCCCCAGCGGTTGGGTTTTGAGGGAAAACACTCGGGGATGCTTGTGTGGTACACTGGAAGGCGGCCGCACTTTGCCCGCAAAAGATAAAGTGCAGCGTAACGGGCTAAATGCCACTAGCCTTGCCTGAAGCCATCAAGATATTTCTTGGAGGACTCCCCCCGCTCTCCGTGCGAGGCAACAGGAGGCGGATTTGGGGCTGGGAACCTGTTTTCTCCTCGCATTCAGGGACCCGGCTCTGCTGCGCCGGAGCCCCAGAGGAGCAGGTGAGTCAGTGCCGGGAGAAGCCACACCCGAGTTTCTGGGAGCGCTTTGCCTGCTCCTGCCCCAGCCGCCGTCCTCCCTCCAGCCGTTTCTTGACTAGGACAGTATTTTTTAAAGCTATAGACAGTAAAAACCCTGGAAGGAATTTCTCCACCTACTGCTTCTGCCTCTGCTAATTTTGCGTGCTGCTTCGCACAGGAAAGGATCGTAGAAGGAACTAAGACATGGAAAATCAGAGTTTGACCAGAGCAGGAGCGTGCTCTGCAGAGCACATCCCGGTGTGCCACACGCTCCTGCCCTGGTTGGCACAAGCAGCAGTACTTCTCCCAGAGGACATCATCCCACTGTGGAAAAATCAATTCATTTGTTTTTTCATCCTGCTTGAAGCACCTGCTCCTTCCCGTGCTTGAGTCTTGGATCAGCAAGACATACTGAGGTCACCTGCACTCAACGGCTGAAAGTTTAAAATCTCTACCACACCAGGAGCTGTTGCCAGAGCAGCTCTTTCCTGGGTGCCGGTCCGCTGGAAAATGTCTGGTTTTTCCTTTCATTTAAACAAATGCAAATCAGGAGCAGCTCAATTAGAATCAGCTTGGGAATGCTGACAGAAAACAAGTTTGAGGTGTAAATCACACCTGATTTCTCAAACGTTCATTGTTTTCCCCTCCGGTCTGGCATCTTCAGGGCTTTCCTTAGAGTGGTGTGGTTTAAAAGATGCTGAGCGCTGCCCCGACGTTCAGGGAAATTTTATTCCCCGTAATTGGAGGATCGAGGGCAGCACCTTTGTTTCAAGTGAGCTCACCTGAACCAGCTGTGCACAGGCAAACACTGTGTGACTGATCTGTGTGGACAGAGCTGCCAGGACCTCTCCTCCCCAATTCCCTCTCTCAACCAATCTGAATTTTCTACTCATTTCCCAACCTCATTTTGAAACCTAGACTTGCCACTTGCCCTCCCACGCCCCTTTTCATCAAACCCTTTCTTGTTCACCCTTCCCACTAAACTTTTCTGTTCTGATGGGACAGCTATGCCCAAGAGTCACTCCACCCTCCCTGCCCCATCTCCTCAACTTCAGATCACTCGTTTAAGTTCTGTTGCTGTGTTTCCAGTGGCTCTAATTAAACAATAGGTTATGGAGAGGGACAAGCTCCAAAAACATATCTTTAAATGTCACAGACTTCAGACAGAAATGGGAAGACGTGGTGAGATGTTTCTATACCAAGGCTGCAAAAAACTCCAGAGGACACTTCTTTCTTTTCCTGGAATGCTGGATGAGGCTAAAGATAACCTTGAAAAGAAGAGTCTGACAAAGAAAGCAAACTGGGAACTGCAAAGAGACTCTTGTCTTCTTTTGGGAATCTTCAAATTTTGCTTGGAAACAGCATTGAGCCACCATGCAGGAAACTGTCAGAAAGGTTTGAGGTCAATGTAAGAAAGGAAAAGACATCTCAGCAGCTTCTTTCCACATCAAAAATACCCCAGTCTCAACCAGCTGTTCTTAAGTGTGGCAGGAAACCCACTGTGATTCAAAATGCTTTTTTTTTTTTTGTCCCAGAATAGGTAAGTCAAAACAGTTTCAATTTTAAGGAATTGATTAATTGTTAAAACATTAAAAAGAAAAGAAAAAAAAAAAGTCTAAGATAAATGTAACAACATTTCTGGTGGATGATCAGAGCATTCTTAGTTCTTTCTTCCTGGCTTGCAAACTTTATTTCTTTAAGGGAAGAAACTATTTTTCCTTTCCTAAAAGGAAAAAGACAAAAAGGGAAAGTGCACATCCCTGTACCAGAGTAAAAGTAATCATGATTCTTTCCTCTTCTGCTTCACCATTTTCTTCTGAAATTTGAAGCAGCTGCTCAGGCTGATTTACCTCTTTTCTGGTATTTCCACAAAAGGCACAATACCCCAAATCCACCCAGCAGTGGGCAAGCACTGAGCTCCCACAGCAAGTGGAGACAGCACACACTATGAAGTTCAGCTGCATGTGGTGAAGAGCTGACCCTTGGAATCTAAACCTACAGGAGAGGGTTATTTTACTTCAGGGACTGTTAAACATTTCAGAACTGGTCCTTATTCACAGCACAGAGCTTTAAATGTGTCTTCCATGAATTTATGAATTGAAGAATCATCGCTCCCAGGGCTCCTAGAAGAGGAGGGAGACACAGACCAGCATAAACAGGTCAGGCACTGATCCAATCCAATAGCCTGAGTCATTGGAACATCCCAGCTGCTGAGCAGATCCATGTTTCCTTTGCTCTCAGTGCTGTGTGTAAAAAGGTGAGTCAGGTTCCCTGGGACCACCCTGGGGACCCAATGAGTCTCACCCGAATAAGTCTAAAAATATCGTGAGCAGAACTGAGTCATGGGATACCCTGGGCAAGGCTCAGAGCTGTTTTCTACCCCAGGTGCACGTAGAACTCTTCCCATTCTAAAAACCATCACCAAGATGACTGTGGGATTTTGTTATAAATAATGTGATTTGTACATATGAACTCCAAATTAGCAATATTTCCAGTGACCTACAGGTATTACTGTAACAACAGCTCAAGTGGGAAACAGATGCCAGAGAGAGACATTTGAAGGATGTTAAATGGTGGAAAAGCAGGTTGAGTTTTCTCCTTGAAGGCCAAAGAATCTGCACCAAAGAATGTGACAGAAGAGACTTTTCTGCTAAGAGGCATGAGACTCTTAATAAATCTTTCTCCATGAATAAAGTACATCTGTTGTCAGATACTGGAGTGGGACAACAGGGGAGCTCAGCAGGGAGGACTGTAAGGTCAGGGGTTTTTTACTGGCCCCAAAAACACTGCCTCAGAACTGGGGGTGTGGTTTGCCAGAAATCTGCAGGAAGCAGAGCATCATCTCTGAGCCCACCATCCTGCTCACCATAAAGGTGGAATCTGAGTCTGAAAGTTGCTGAGGGGATGGCATCAGATCTGCAATTCTGCATTGCCCTCAGGCAGTAGCCTTCAGAAAGGAGGAAATACCTCTGCCATAGCAGCAGCTGATAATACCAGTAAAAACACTTGTGTGACAAAAAATAGAGAAGGGAAGGAAAAAAATTGCTGTTTCTTTCCTAAAAATAAAAAATTGCAGTTTCTTTCCTTCCCTGTTTTGGGGGGTTTTGCTTCTTACCCATTACAAATTTGAAAAAGCACTTTGGCAGGCAGGAAATCAATAAAAACTTGACAAAAGTCGCTGCTTTTGGTATAAAAATTGATTGAAAGTATTGACGAAACCTCAGACCTGAAGTACTCACTGGATTCTAATTTGGCATCGATGAGAATTCTTTATTCTCTGTTGTTTTGGACAAGTTAAGTCTGGACAACTAGACCTAGAGGCCGTGAATCTTCTGTCCCTTTGTCCCCTCGGCAGTACAAAGTAAAGGAATGCAGAACTTACAGGAGGCAACAGCATTCAGCTGAGTCAAGCAGGAGTCAGGAAGAGTTAAGGCTCCCTGTGTATCCTGCACCTGGGATGCACTGAGGATGGCTCAGAGCACGGACAATGGCTAAGCCTTTCCCTTTTACACTTATTCAACGTGGCCCTGTGCCACATTCCTGGGACCCCAGCCAACCTCTGCTCAAGTATGGCATGATTAATTTTACTCTTTTGCGTGGTGCTCGTCACTAATCTGCTGGTGCTTTGTAGGCACCGTTGAATATCTTCTGCATTTCACCTCGTCATACTGGGATCAGACAGGAAACTGGGGCACAGGGAGATTAAGGTCAAAATGGTCAGGGAAATCACAGTGTCCAACTTGAGACATCCAGGATCCTTTAGCAGAGGAGTCCCAGTTCAGCAGAAGTTTGTGCATTCAGAATCTGGAGGCTTTGGCTACTTTAGCTGTGAGAGCAAAGCACTCCTCCACATCACAACCTCTGCTTTCCCCATGAGCTTATGAAAAATGTAAGAAGAATGGGCAGTGGGACACCCTAGGTTTGAAAGACTTGCACAGATTCATGGAAGATGAAACAGGATTTAACAAGAGATTTAACAATAACAGCCTTGCTTGCTTCTGACATGACATTTCTTACAGCCCTTGCCTTTGTATTTCATAGTTTTCATTTTGTCTAGAGGGCACACCAAAGATATTACAGGCCAAAGTGCACAAAAGCCAGAAGAAGTCAGTGGGGGAGGTTTATACACACACACACACACACACACACAAAATATTGTAGGGAATGTAACTGAAGACTGTGTTGCAATGCACATAGACATAAGTGCAGAAGCAACCCAGCCTTTATTTGGGCATTGCCTCCATTTGGAGCACCTAGAAACCCAATTTATCTTTTCCACAGCTTTTTCTTAAGCCAGAATAAGACACTTTGGAGAAGAGCTTTTAAAACATTATCATTTTATTAATGCTGTTTTTCATATTCCTTCACCTGGAGGTGTGTGCTTAAGTTATCATGAGTCCAGCTGTGCATTCATAGGGAGCCATTAAAGCTTCTGAAATGACCTAAAATAGCACCTGGAACTGAACAGCATCAAAACTTTCAAAGTCCAATATCACAGCATCAAGCAGGGGCTGCAAGGTCCAAACCAAGACTCATAAGTAATTTCTCCCTGGAAGAAGGGAAATCCCTCATTTTCAAGGGTACGGAGCTCATAATTTAACCTGAAAGGAAATCCTGACTCATGTTGCAGCACATTTGTGGGTAGGGAAGCATACAGTGATAAAAGTGAAAGTTTTCATGTCTTCAAGACCTTTCAGGAGAGAAGAGGTGGAAACCTCAAACTCCTACTTGGAAAGGAGAGAAGTGTCCTCTGGTTTAACCTAAAACCCCAGTGTGACCAGTCCCACAGGATGGCAGCTTTCAATGTTTGGGACAAGGGTAAATCAGAGTCAGAATCAGATGTGAAAAGCAGTTGGTGTTCAGTACTCAAAAGGGTTTGTGCAATAAAGGGAGGAAATGTTCTTCCATCATAAGGACAGCAAATATCAGCACCCACATTAATCACTGGGGGCTAGAAGGGGTCCATGGCAACTTCCTCTCCCAGGGTTTCATCCTGAGAAATAAGTTGATAGCAACCAATAATTTATTGGCAGGCTTTACAGAGATAAATCATTGTATTAATTACAGAGGACCAAGAAAAATGGAGTCATGCCTTTTCTTATAGCTGTTGTTTTGGGAGGGTTTTGTCTTGTTCTTTTGTTGGTTTGGGGTTTTTTTGGGTTTTGTTTGTTTTTTTTTAATGGGAAAATATTTTTACCCTGAACAGGTAATAACTGAAATAACAATCATGTGAAGATGGGATAACAGTGCTTCAAGATCATACTCTTCAGCTGATTTTTGCCAATAGCTGAATCATCACAGAAAAGATTCAGAATTGGAAACAATCCACTGGTTTATCTTAGAAGAAAGATTTTGCATTTAAAGTAGTGTCCATCTAAGAACATGTCACAGAAATACATTCTGCTTCTCTTGGCCTTTTTGGCTAATCCTGGATTTTCACCCCAAAATCGTCCCTGCAGGAATGCTCTGATGAAACCTGTGACAGAGGCAAGGACTGCAGAGGCTCACAGGCCCTTCCTGTGTGCAGTTTGCAGTGCACTTAAAAAACCCTAAAGTTGATCCCAAGGTTCCATATTCTGGGGAGCCTTTGGGCTACTTGAACCAGCAATAAATCCTTGGCACCACAGGGGCAGGAAGCTCAGAAATAAATGCTATCCTAGCAGCAGAAAGGGATATTTTATCAGGCAGGAGTAGATAATAGTCTGGATTAAGTCTGACAGAAGCCCCAAAGAGCATGACAGTCCCTCCTTGCAAAGGTCACAATCCCAGCACAGGGGAGCTGGGGGAGTGAGAAAGGAACAGCAGCAAATAACCCCCACAGTTCTGGAGCCATGGCCACAGGTGGGAGATGAGAGGAGAGCAAGCACCCTGCTGGAGAATGGAGCCATTTTCTGCATCAGAGCTATTTTTCAGGCTTCCTGCAGACTCCAAGACATGAATTACTTCACAGGCTGTGGTCTGACCAGGTTTCCAGGGGATTCCAAAGTGAAGACATTTTCTTTGCTAGAGAAAGGCAAGCTGAGAGTCCCTGGTCCTGTGACTCAAGGATCTGGGGCTCTACTTCTGACCATAGCTCTGTTTTTTTTGGATGATGAATATTTTTGTCCTTCCACAAGTGGTAGCACACACATGTGGGAAGCAGAGAGGAAAGCTGCACTGGCAGGAAGGGGGACAGACCAGTCTGCCATCACAGGTGCCTGTGGCAAGGTGAGACACTTCATTTTCCTCCCCAGGGGTGGAACAGGTTATTCCCACATCTGACAGCTCCCCTGGACCCTTCTCCATGTGAGAATCGTGCCAGTTTTGGAGCTTCTTTCTGAAATCAGCAGGAGCTACAGAGAAAACCTTCCCCAGAACTAAAACTCCACTGTGTTCACCACATTTTGTTACAGGGATACCTCTGAGAGCCTGGGGCTTGTGCCTCACTAGAGAATCTCAAGACTTTCTGGCAGCTGAAGGATGGACATGAGTGGGTGACATGAAATTGTCCTGGAATTTATGTACCTAAAAACCCAAATGCCATCAAAAGGTGTTAAACACAACATTCGTTCTAATACAGGCAATCTAAGTTAAGTGTTTTATATATTTGAGAGAATATGTTATAATAACTGTGATGGGGATTTTTTCCAATTTTTAACTTATTTACATACACTTGTTTACAAAAATTATCTTTTAGAAGGCAATTACTTGCATCAGAGCTTAAGAGCTTACCTTAACTGCAATTTTATTTTTTTTTTTAGAAGTTGTCATTAGAGCTCAGCATGGGGCTAATTTTGGGTTTAAACATACTTGTTAGAACTTATGTTATTGGAAAGCCAGAAAGTTTAACTGTTCAAGTTTAGGATGAGTGGTAGCTGGCTGGCTGCTTTTTCTTTTTTAGATTAATTCTGTGTGAGTTTTCATATTGATTTTCACGGGAGCAGAAAGAAGCCCTTAAATTGGTATATTTATAATAGTGACTCTTCAGGGAAGTTAAAAAAGACTTAGCATGGAATTGCCTCCTTTTAGTACAGTTAATCTCAACCTATCACCTCACTGGCAATGTTTTCTCACATTAAGTTTTATTAGGATTTGCTGCTGGCTCTGCAGAAAAACACAACACAGAGGCAGAATCTGCTGACACACAGACCTTTCATAACAAGTGACACAGCTGCTACTCCAGCACTTCTCTGGAAAGCAGTAACATCTTACGTGACTAATTGATTAGCACAGAAAAGGTGTCCCTAATTTGCTGTTCTGTTGGATACACAGAGTAACACCACTCTTCACTAACACAGACTGGCCCAGCTGATGAGATCCTGGTTAAAATGCTGTTCAGCCTGAGGTAAATATTGTTGAAGGATACTAAATTCTGCTCTGTGAGGAGGAAGGATGTGCCAGGGCATTGACTAAACAATGAAAAAAAAACCCCAACAAATCTTTCCAGGTGATCTGGTTCCTTCCCTTGTGTTTACAAACATGCCAGGCAAACAGTGTAAGATAAAACACACTTTTCTGTTCATAGTGGGTGACCAGCCTGAAGCCTGCAGACCTTGTACTGCCTGCAGCACATTTGGACTGTGGAGAAAGTCTTAGGATGAGGTTTCCCTCAGAGTCAAGCCACTGATTAATTGGATCCAACACTCCCTCCAAACAACTTCTTGCTGGATAAAAATGAAGCAAGCTCTTCTTGTATTTTTTTATTTTTTTTTTAAATGACAGTGGTTTAAAGAGGGCTCAGGGGAAAGGTGTTACTGTGTGCCCCTGATCCATTGGAATTTATCTTCTCTGATGGGGTGGAACAAGAGTTGCTGACAGTATCCCAGGCAAAATCTCTGCAACTGCTGGAGGTTGATCATTTCTTTATTTCAAAATCCTAACTTTTACTTTACTTTGGAAGAAGTTTTTAGGTGGTGCAAACCTATTTTAACATAAGGCAGGTAATTAAATCAACTTATTGAAACAGGGAGCATCTGAACATTTGGGATAATAATTTGTTCTGACATTGCTTTATGAAAGCAGGTCACAGCTGTATCACCTAACTATTTGAGATCTAATTCCTTAATCTATTTCCATGTTTCCAAATGCAGCTCAAGTTAACTACAGATTGTAGAAATCACTTCACCTAAAACAGCTTTCCAGCTGCTGGGATGTGGCAGGAGTGCCGAGCAGGCTACAGTTTTCCACTTCATGTGCTAAGAGAAAAGGTTCTGTAGTCAGTGCTGTGAATACAAAATATAAATATAAAAGGAACATGTATATGAATAGTGCTATGTACAGGCATACGAGTGGTTGTAGCCATAATAATTATCTCTGTAATAAATATTACTTTCATTTCCCAAAGACCACAATTTGTGTTTGCACTGTAGCTCCTCATTGAAGTCCTTTGCATTCAGTAATCAAATAATTCAGGGCAAGGATTTCTCCAAAATTAAGGGCAGCAGTTGACTGTGCACTGCTGAATCTCATTTCCATCAGAAAGATATAATTGCAGGCTTACCTTAATTTCTGGTTAGAAAACTGGGAATTATCAATACAAACAAACTTGTACCAGAAACACTTATATTTTTCAAGTGCTTTTTGAGCTGCAAATCATGCAAAAACCATCTGACTGTTAATTACATCTATCTTGCTTATCTTTGTGTCAGAATAGATAAAGGCTAGACCTAAAGAAAAGCAGACTTACACAGTTACTAAATCTCTGGAAAAAAAATCCAACAGAATCCTGCATCTTTTATAGGGTACAAGATTCACATCCTGCTGTTTTCAATCAAACTACTCAGAGATTTTTCTCTGCTAGGAATAGAAATACACATTTAATAAGCATAAACCTAATGCCCCCTGTTGGTTATATACAGCTTAAACCCTCGCCTGTGCACACGGGGACTCCTCATCTCCTACTGCTGACTAAAGCAGCCCACAGAACGTTTAAGATTTTACATGGGCACAGAGATTATGCTCCAGATTCACCCGAATTCATTTCTCTCCTCCCTCACAGGCACAGAGCCACATTCTGGTGTATGAGATGTTTCTGCACCTACAAGGCCAGCCCATACCATCAGAGTGCTCTGCAATGTCCTGTCCTCAATCACTGCACGTGGAGATTACAGAATAATGGAATCATAGAATCATTAGGGTTGAAAAACACCTCTAAGATCACTGAGCCCAGCTGTGAACCCAGCACTGCCAAGCCCACCATGAAACCATGTCCCCAGGTGCCACATTTACACATCTTTCAAATTCCTCCAGGGCTGGCGACCCCACCACTGCCCTGGCAGCCTGTTCCACTGCTTGACACCCCTTCAGCAGCAAAACTGTTCCTAATATGCAGTCTAAACCTTCCCTGGCACAGCTTGGGGCCATTTCCACTTGTTCTATCACTTGTTACTGGGGAGAAAAGACCCAACTCCCCCTTTCAGGGAGTTGTAGAGAGCAGCAAGGTCTCCCTGAGTCTCCTGTTCTCCTGACTGAACAACCAGCAGCCATACAGCCTGGGGCCTCTGTGTTCCTGTTAGGAAAAGGCAAAATGCTGATTGTGGCCAGGTGTTTAAAGCTAGTTGAGATTTTTTTTCCACAACACGTTTCTTTTTTAGCTTTTCCACAACACATTTCACTCATTTCTGAGGAGACCCCCAAAACTAACAGCATTTCCAGATGGGTGTGTATTCCGTAGCCAATTTCACCTACATTTGGAAATTGCCCTTCCTTGCAAAAAGTCTTAGGAACAATTAAACAAAAATACACAAAATTAAGTGAAAGGATTTGTTACTAAAATTCCTTTGGCCAATAGCACTTTTTCTGTTGAGTGAACGTGGAGCACAGTGTTTCACCTGGCTCTGCACAGCAGAAGATGCTGAGACTCCTGCTGCCTGTGGTCTCAGGAGCAGTAAGAGCCAATATCTTCAGAGGCAGGAATCACTCCTGTTGATGCCTTCAGTTTTAGCTTTTATATTTTTTAGATCCTGTGCTGTTTTGGTGGGTAGCTTTAGGTTTCATATTAAGTGCTACTGAGTTCTCTTCACAGAGTAGAGAGACAAAGCAATTCCTTCTCTAACTCAATACCAAGGACAGCTTTCAGACCCAAGAAAAAAAAAAAAGTGAAGTGAGAAGAAAAAAACCAGGAGGATGGAGCTTCATAACCTGAAGCTGTGGTTGGACAATTGATTTTAATATGCCAATGAACTTATAAAAGTGGGACCTCTTGATGGGGTATCCATTTTGTGACCATTTTGGGGCATCTTGGGTGTGGTCTGGCTGGACTCTTGTGTGGCCCAGGTGTGCCTATTGATGCCTTTTAATAAATATCTACTTTACCCTCTTGCTCTGTCCAGTCTCTGTTCCAGGTCAGCCTCCAGAAGGCAACACTGTGAGTGACAGGAGGCTGCTTGTACCCTGCTCTGTACCTCTGCCTCTCAGCAAGAACCTCTGCCAGCCACAACTGAACATTCCCTGTCCCTCCTACCTGGCAGAAACTCCCCCAGAGGAGATGCTGGACCAATCCTCCAGAGCTGGCTGAGCACCTTGTCCCTCAGAAAGACACCCCTCAGTATGGAATCACAGAACCATTTCAGCTGGAAAAGACCTTTATGATTATGGAAGCAACAAATAGCTCAGACCTTTGCAGCAGAGCAAAATGCAAAGCTCACCTGGAAATAGCATCAGAATTGGAGGCACACAGCAGGAATTACCATCCTCTCACATTTTACTGCAAATGCCACCATTAAGGTTGTTACATTTCTGAGGGTTTCTGTGCCACCCCCTCTGGTTTGAGCCTGTGATGCAGCAGGCTCCTGGGCTCCTCAGAGGAAGGAAGACCAGGGCTGGGCATCAGCCTCCTCCCAGGGACACAGCTGGGGTCCATCACATGGAGTGTGGTGTCACTGCTGTTCAGAGCAGAACTGACTGCCAGTGTTACAGAATCACAGAATGGTTTGGCTTGGAAGGGATCTTAAAGATCATCTATTCCCAAACTCCTGCCATGGGCAGGGACTCCCACCAGACCAAGTTGCTCCAAACCCTGTCCAACCTGTCCTTGAACATTTCCAGGGATGGGGCATTCACAGCTGCTCTGGGCAACCTGTGCCACGGCCTCAGCACCCTCACAGTCCAGAAATTCTTCCTAATATCTGAACTAAGCCAGCCCCCTCTCAGTTTGAAACCATTGCCTCTTAAATCTCACTTCATTCCCTTACCTTATCTCCTGGAGTAGCCTCTCCTTGTAGAACAGCCTCATTTCTGTCTCCAGATTAAAATCATGTCAGTGATATCAGGGTTAGGAGCAAGAGGGACAAACTGAACGCCATGAAAAGGCAGAACACTGAAATACGGGGGAACACAAGGAGATATTTTGTGACTGCTGGCCAAATTAACCTTATCTCCTTCGGTCACACCAGGCACAGCCAAAACCAGCACTGCTCCTTTGTCTTGCTTAAACCACTGCAGAGCTGCTTCTTGCTGCCTGCCCCAACCCTCCACACCTGCCTGGGCACAGCTTTTCTCAAACCTCACTCCCTTCAAGGCTGTAAGTGGCACTCACTCACTACAGGGATGCTGAAATCCCCAGGGACCCAGAATGGGAGCCCCTTGGTGCCCTGCAGGGTAACAAATGTCACTGGCAAACCCAGGCTCATTTCCCCAGTTTTTATTATTTGTCCCAGGCAGAGGGTGGGCTGGTGCTGATTCAACCACCTGGGTCTCATCCTACTGAGATCAGGAGGCAACTGGTGCAGGTTTTGATATTTCACCCCAGGAGCCAAGATTTGGGGTGCCACCCCTCCAGTCCCCTCAGTTGTCTCTGGATGTGGCCAAATCTAAGTTTCATACCCAAAATCTCCCAGTTCCCCATCTCTGGCACAGCTGAGCTGAGCCAGAACTGTAAGTTATGAAACATCCAGGTTCCTTAATTGCAGCAGCACGTGGAGAAAGCATGGCTGAAATTACAGTGTAAAACACAGGCAATGGAGAACCAAGCTGTAAGCATTTCTTTGAATCAAATCCAGCAAAGCCTGCAACAATTTTTCAAAATCCAGTTGCTCCTTCAACAAAAGCAAATGTAATTTCTTCTCTGCCCTTAATTTGAAACCATTCTACATTTTTTGGATGTTTATTAATGAAATATAAACCCTATCAGTAGTTAGGCAACAAAATTCCTTTGCTGCTTTTGTCATAAAATATCTTTACTGAGCCATTCTTGAACCAGCATTATTTGGATGGGATTAAAATGTAAATTCAGGTCCTTTGATAGAGGTTTGGGGATATTTATGCTCATCCTAGCACTCTCCATTCCTGTCTTTTTTTAAATAAATTCAAGAAATCTCATCAGTGGCAGGAGAGAGGGGAGACACTGCAAAGGGTATCTGGATTTGTGTGTTAAAGCATCTTTTGCAATCCAGTCTGACTTTATTCCATGCTGGGGGACCTGATGCTTATCCTCACATGTAGTTCTTTGTGACCTCCAAGGCCATGAAGATAAGAAGAGCAAAGCTTTTAAAATAATGCAGTGTCATATCTCTGAAAGATTCCTGTAAATCTGCCTTTGAGGCTGAAGGGAGGGAAGGAGAATCCAGCTGAACAAAAGCTCTAAAAAACATATGTGATACACTACAAATCTGTGTAACCACTCAAGGAAACTGGAAGAAAAAGAGCAAAGAAACACCTGCAAAACAGAGCTGAAAATGGCATGTGATGCAAGAAAATGATAAAGAAACTCTTGCAGCCTTTAAGGACATCAAGTGAAATACAAAATGCTCAAAGTTGGCTTGGCTCAGTCCCTGCTTGATTTGAATTTCAAGCTCTGATGTACAAAAAGCTTTGTCTCCATGCAAGGTTTTGAAGTCCTGCAGGACTGCCTGCCTGGATGCTTTTGCTTTGAAGCTGTCTAAAGTTTCCCTTGTCATCACTGTTTCACATTAAAATATATATTCTCCATTGCAGGACTTAGCAAATAGATTTTCAACTGTTCCATCCCCTTCCTCCCCCTTGCTCCATCAGATTGATTTCTTCAGGCTCCAAGTATATGCAGATTTAATGGGGAAATCTTTAAAAAATAATAATGCTTTCTTAGAGAAAACAATAAGTTAAAAGCCATTTGTTGTCTCATGCTGTCAGATTTTTGCCAACAAAACCAGAAAACATAATACAATCAGAATCATCTATGCTATGAGGCAAAACTGCCTGCCTCTTCTAAACCATTCTTTTGTCCTGGTTACACCAATTCCTGACACTGAGGTGTTCCCATGATTTCAGCCTCCTTCCAGGTGATGCCCAAGCCCAGTCCCATGAGCAGAAAAGAGTTGGGTGCACTTGATGGTTCAAAATCAAAGGCTCTGCAGATTCCCTGTGCCCTGCATTCCAGGCTCAGTGCTGGGTCCTCTGCCAAGCTCCAATGGCTCCCACATCCTCCCAGCTCTCACAGAGTGTGCCTTTCCCTCCTTTTGCAGCCTTTTCTTTCTCCCTCCATTTCATGTTTCTACTCACCACTCTCCATTTTCCTCCTTTTCATGACCCTGATCCTCTTAAATTCCTCTTTTTGCATTTACCTCCTCCACCTGCCTCTTCCAATGGTGGAACAGATTCAGAAGGAATAGGCACAATGGATTCAGAGAACAGCCCTGCCATGGAGTGAACCACCAAACTTACCCAAGGATATGATGTTTTTCAAAAGGGAAAACACTCCTCTCCTTTCAAGTTCCATATAATGAGTGATAGTGATCAGGATCTGAGGATCTTTACCCATAGCCAGTTTTCAGAAGGTTTAAGGGAAAGCATTGTGTATTTTAGAAATGTGAATAGACTGTGGGGATCACAGGCAGAGGAACAAGGATCTGCATCAGGAAGGAACATCCTTAAAAGAGATTAAAGCAATTTGATCTGCAGCATGAGCAGGTCTGTCTCCAGTTACTCTGTTGTCTTTGCCTAGGAGGCTGAAATACACCCATTAACTGGAAATTAAACATAATTCTGCTTTTAATGAATAATATTACCAATCCTATATTGTGCAGTCTGAACAGAGACTCAGTGTAGAAAATATTGCCTGAAATTCTTTTATTCAAATCTTCCATACTTTCTCTTACTCCATCTATTGTTTATTTATCAAATCCTGCAGCTTCAGGTTGCCCTTATGTTCTGAATCCTGTTTCAGCCCCACAAATCACAGAATGGTTTGGGTTTAAAGGGACCTTAAAGATCGTCTCATTCCAACCCCCTGCCATGGACAGGGACACCTTCCACTATCCCAGGTTGCTCCAATCCCCATCCAACCTGACCCTGAACACTCCCAGGGATGGGGTAGCCGCAGCTTCTCTGGGAAATCTGTGCCAAGGCCTCACCAAACTCACAGGAAGAATTTCATATAAAACATAAATCTATCTTCCTTCATCTTAAAGCCATTCCCCCTTGTCCATCTCCCCCTGTGATCTAATCCCTCTCCACCCCCTGCACACAGGAGCTCTGTGTCACACACCTCTCCCAGAGCATCACCCCTGGCTTCCCTTTGGAGCTGCAATTCCCACTCCCTCTCCCCAGCACTCCTGTGCAACCTGAGATCCCTCTGGGAGTGAAACTCCCCAACCCCTTGCAGTGTTTACACCTATCCAGCAGCTCCTGGTGGAAATCATTTGAGCAGCTCTGGTTTATGTTCTTGTGAGGTTTCCTAAACTGCTGCCCAGCTCTGATTAATTTGTCAAGCCCCTGGACTTTCTGTATTACTCCCTATTCCCTTGTTAACACAGCTTCCATAATGTTCTTGGCTTTTCACAGCTGCTTTGCATTGTGGAGTCATTTTCCCCAGGTTCACAGGGATACCTAAGGCTGTTGTTTTCAAGCAACTCAAACCCTGTGTGCAAGGGTGACTCTGGTCTACCCTGATTTTCAATTTCCTCCAGTTTTCTTAGCTAAGAGTATCTCAACTGGCAGATTTTGAGGAATTAATATGAATCTGGAGCAAAAGTAAATTTTGCTGGAAATTCACCAAGCTCCAAGGCACATGATGTCTTCCACATTCCTGCAGGACATCTCATATTTCTTTATGTTTTCCAGGCTCTGAAGGATCAGCAAGTCAAACACAACACGTGATCCTGCCTGGGCCATCAGAGGCAGAAGCTGAGCCCTGCTTCCTTCTGGGCAGATTTCTACAAAAAAAACACAGAAGACCTTAATAAATAATAGAAAAATTGGTAAATTTTCTTGGAGGCTGCTGGTGAAAAATAGGCATAGCCTTATGTTACATCCTTCTGGGATTCCTCAAGCAGCTGTCTGGTTCAAATTAACTGAAGACATTTGTTAAGGCAACATGTCCTCTTAATTTGTAGTTTCCTTTTTTGAAAGGTGTTTTGATTATTCCACTTATCAAACTTGAAGTCTTGAGTGCAAAATTTGGGGGGAAAAAGTAAAAGAACAAAAACGAATGATGTATAGGTTTATTTTTGACAGCTGGGATATTTTCCAGGCAGCCTACCACAAGACAGGGTGTAAATACACCCCTCCAGGTGCACCAGGGTGATCAGAGCTAATCCAAATGGCACCAGGTGAGGGCAGGAGGTGCTCAGCACAGATGAACCAGATTATTTAGGCATCTGCAGAGAGGCCTTTTCTTCTCTAACACACAACTCAGTACTTCTTTAACAAAGTTAAACCCCTCAAAGAACCCCCACTTTGTCCTGGAGAAGTCACAGCTGGGGTTCCACTGATTATTTCCAGCACAAAGTTCTCCAAGGCTGCTACATCCAGATGACCCCATGTGCTGCATTGGCCTGAACCACTTTTTGAAACTTTCCACTGCACTGCTGCTGCTACCTCGTGTTTCTTTCACACTTCCCTGGTCCAAACACTGTGGATACCAAAATGACTGGGACTGAGGAGAAGAATATGAGGTTTTTTCTGATTCCCTGGCAGCAGTGAAAAATGATAATTTGGGCAATCTGATTAAATCAGGTATATGAAACTAACCCATTGTTTTTCCTGCCTTTGAGAGCAGCTCTCACAAAGATTTTCACCAAGAGAAAGTCAAGCCACAAATGAGCTCATGTAACCAGAGCAAACCACAAATAGTTTACTGCTCTGATTGTTGTTTAATGAAGTTAATATTAAGCTTTTAAGGGATTTTCATGAGGTTTTGTCACATGTCTTTTTAATTTTTAGTGGTTACCTTCAAAATGTGACAGTTTCCAGAGTTACCTGGGGTGCACCTAACTGCATCACCTTTCTGTTTCAACACACTCTATTTATTTTTGTTTCATATGAAAACTTTGCAATGTAGATTCCCATATCAAAAATCTGATTTGTTTTCTGCTGTGATGTGCAGCCAAAGTAGCACCAAAAATCAGGTGTGTTGCTGCTGAGAAACATTTTCAAAGCAACATTTTTGTGGTTTCATGACATGGAATAAAAACAGAAGGACAAAAACCTGAGATACTGCTGCAGATGAAAGACCCATTATCCTGTTTGCAGCACTGGCTGAGAACAGGTGTATGGGAAGGAATACAAGCACCTGGCAGTCATATGAAGGTGCAGTCCATGGTTACTCTCCAAAATGGATATTTTGCACTCCAGGAGTTTCTTATCCAGAGATATTTCCTTTGTATTTAACATTGACAGGCAGCTGCTTCTTCTTCTTCTTCCATGAGTTCAGCTAGCTGCTCTTTGAACACTGAGACAAATATCTGAACCAAAAGTTCTGGTTTTTTTGTTTGTAATAGGAAATCTGAGGGCAGCAGCTGCCATCATGACTGATTCTTAGAAAAAGAAAATCTCATACAAAAAGTATAATAAGCCCCACAAAGGTCTATTATTCAACAAGGCCAAGTGCAGCATCCTGCACATGGGTCAGGCAGTCTGAGGGTAGGTATGGATTGAGAATAAATTCTTGATTGTGAGGGTGGTGAGGCCCTGACACAGGGTGCCCTGAGAAGCTGTGGGTGTCCCATCCCTGGGAACGTTCAAGGCCAGGTTGGATGGAGATTGGAGCAACCTGGGATAGTGGAAGGGGGTGGAACAAAATGGTCTTTAAGGTCCTTTCAACCCAAACCGTTCTGTGATTCTTTATTCATGGACTTGGCTTCCAGGAAGACAAAACCAAAATGAACAGACCTAAACAGCAAGCATTTCTCAAAGAGCTTTTGAGAAATATTTGTGTAACTTTTACACATGTAAAGGACAAGTTGTACATAGCAAGACAATTTTTTGTAGCTCCTACTGGTAATTTTGAATATACATCCTTGAGTGTATTGGAACAAAAAATACTCAAAAAAACCCACCCCAACTGAAAATTCTAATTGCAGACAGCATTTGCTTTTTTTAGTTTCAAGAACAGCAACAACAAAAGCACTCTATTTCAATCAGCACTACCAAGTTCTGTTTCAGAGGACAAAAATATCCCATAGAAATGAAGGTTGTCAGAGATAATGTCACTTCATGGGTTTTGATCTTTATTCAGTTTGCAAAACATGTTTTCCCAAAATGAATTAATTTGATGTAATTCCCTAAAACCCAGGTAACCCCAACTCCTGACTCTTCCTGGGACAGCCACTTTTACACAGAAATACAGAGAAACAGCCAAGGACTGCCCAGCATCTGCAATTGCTGAGGCCTGCATTTCTTACATCACAAATGCTGCTCAGCCCCAACAAAGCTGATTTATGCCTGAAAACTCCTCTTTCTAATTGCCTTCCCCTGCCAGAAACCAACTGACCAAGAAATCTGCATGGGGTATATTTTCTCTTGGTGTGTGCTTAACCACAATAGCATATTTCTATGGGAACATCACTGTGTTTCATAGATGTGCTGGTGCTGCCACGAGCTTTGCTCATTATTGCTTCCAAAATCTTCTGGTCAGAGCCAGGCACGGCTTTTCCTCTCTGAGCACTCACAGCACACACAGACACAGTGTGGGGCACATCCTCCCCAGCCTTGTGCAGTGTTTGCTTGTGCAAATTCAAGGCTTCTGAAGGGATAAACAACTGGTTTCCCCCTTCTCCAGCTGTGTGACTCCAAGCCTTTGCACAGATGCATCCTTTACGTCTTCTTTCAAACGAGTTGGCAAATCTTGAAGGAAAAAGATGCTTTTGGCATCTCTGAATCATAATGAAATACGTCTCTGATAGACATTCTGGTGGCTTTAAAGATGGTTGTGGTTTCTTCTTTGATCACACACTCAGTGCAGACACAAGCTGGAGGTAAGAGTTTTCTTATCAATTCCACATAAGGGAAGAGGCCACCCAGAAGGGCCAGATGAGCCTTGAACCCTGGTTTTGAAGAACAGATGCCTTTTAAATTTTATATTATTATATTGTATCACTAGATTATGTTACACTCTGTGTTATGTTAAGTAATATTATGCAATAATACAGGAAGATTTATAGACTCAAATTTTACTCTCAGCTCCCTGAAATCTCTGTTTGCTAAAGGACGGAGCATGTACCTAACATTTCAATGAGACTGTTTTTCTTCATATTATAATAATGCTGCATTCTTATTCAATGCTTTCTTTAAACTCTCTATTGAGCTAGTGGAGCTGTCATTGTTTAAAAGACATGAGGTTATTGGTTCTGCTTGTGAAAGGAGACACACTGAGGGATTAATTGCTTTCATTATGCAATAAGCTGTCTGTTCTCATCTAACTGCTGCTGCCTTTGCTCCTACAGGACCTGTGCTCCTCCGTTTTGGCAAGCAGGGATTGCCACCAGGCTTCCATTGCCTTAATATTCACTTTCTTTTTGATTTTTCATCTTTTTTTAGGGTTCACCCATCCAGTCTCTTGGAAAACTTTTACACCCCTAGGGGGCTGTTGTTCACTCAAAAGTCCTTCTCTTGCCATGTCTGTGGCCAGTAACCTTCCCACATGTCCCTCTGCAGCCTTTGGTCCACACCAGGAGGTGCCAGAACAACATCTGGCACTTTGCAGGGTCAGTGGATCACACTTGACCTCAGTTTCCCCAGGGCTCACAGCTGAGGAAGAGCTCAGGGCCAGTGTCCCAGGAGAGCCTTTTCTGAGGTCAGGGAGGACAGAAATAGTGACTGCCACTAGATATGGCATGGAAACTGCTCCAGACTTTAGCAGAGAGGGAAACCAGACACCCAGAAATGGTGGGATTAGGAGAATTTTCAGGCAATTTGCTGCTGTTCTCCAAAATGATATTTTTGTGTTTTTATTTTCTGTGGAATGTTTCTACCACAAACCCTCACCTAAGCATCCAAATTAGGGAATAATTTACACCCCTTGTCTAGTTAAAATGCGTAATCCAACTGCTCACCACTGCAACTGAAGATTTTATTTGTACAGATATAATTCTATTTCAGGGTATTTGAAAACTGCCAAGGGAAAAAGATAAGCAAGCATATATCACAGAATGTGAGAAAAAAATCACACATTTCATCCAAACTACCTCTTGGGCAGGGCATTGCCCCTCACCATCTTACTAAGGTAATTTTTTTTTTTTTTAAGTTTTCCCACACAACCACAATGGAGCTGTCAGTGCAGTTTTACACAGATCCCTTACAGTAAGTGTAAGACAGTGTGATCTCCAAACACTCTGTTTGTGTTCATGTAGGATTTGGCCTGAGGTGTTAAAATAGTTACTGCAAGACATTCATAGATCTATTATAATTACATTTTATCTACTGATCCAACCTCTGACTGTTCCTAGTGCCTTAATTACTAAACTTGGATTTCTTCCAGGAAGAGATAAACACCAGTAGACAGATGGGGAAGGAAAAAAAAAAAGATAATTTAATATTTCCCTGGAGAAACAATAGAGAAGAAAACATTTAACAGAAACCAAAATTAGGACTAGATTAAGATGTTCAGTAGTCATTGTTCATGAACAAAATCACACTAGAAAGGGGCACAAGCCATGTTACAGCTTCATGTACCCAGCTGGTCCCTGGTGCCCACTCACCCACCAAGGTTCCTCTTGCCCATCAAATAACCCTTTTGACTGCACATCTGGCACTCCTTACATGGATTATTCAAAGTTACACCACTGAGAAATTTTTCTTGTTATTGCACATGAGTTTTTACCTTCTGATGATCACACTTTGGTTTTAAAGGCTCTGTGACCTGCTGGCTGCAGTTCTGTGACACCACAGGAGTTCACCAGTTTCCTTGCAATAATCTGCTCTGGTTTTCAGCTGGGGATAGAAATTAAGCTAGAGGTAACACACAGGTAACTCATATTAATCATCACAACTTCCCAATGCTGCAGAGGGCCACGACAAGTTTGCTGTGAACTGAAGTGAGGAGGGCAAAAAAAGCAAAGAGGAATTTTGCAAGGCAGAGTTCCCACTGAACCCCCATTTCAGTACCAGGGTGTCTGGCATGAGCAAGAGCTGCAGGAAATCTGTTCCAAGTCCTTTCCTGAGTGTGCATCACACACACACATGCTGCTGGCTGTTGGAGAAGAGTTTTCCATGAAGACCTTACATGCACACACTCAAAAAAACCCACCTCAACAAAACACTGCCCTGCCCACACTTTTCCTACCCAAAGAGAAGCCAAGAGTACAACCTGAACACACACAAGAGCTGGTTTATTTGCTAGGTGCTCAGAGGAGGGAAGGACATGACAAGCTTGCAGATATTGTTGCCTGATCAAGATGTGGAATGGGATATCTTCCAGCTGATGGCTTTCAGTTTGCTGCCAAAGGCCTGCAGATTAATTTTTAAGGGGTCACAAATGGTAGAAAGAGAATAAGACTAACAACAGGGCATTTAAATCGGCTTTTACAGAAAATGAGAGGTGCCTGTCTATGAAAAGTGCTGAAAAAAAACCTATTCTTGAAAAACAATGTGGGAGTGTTCCCTGTCCCCTTATCAAACCCCTGCTACCAAATCCCAGATCTGGTATGAAGCAAGAAGGAAGATGAGGGTGTGTTGCTCTGCAATCTCATCTTTTCTGCTCGCCTGCCCCTCACTTCCCAGGGGGAAGAATTATCCAAACTCAGCTGGGAGCAAGTTCAGCCTGAGCCTAAGCAAGCCCCCAAACACAGCCAAGAACACCATGTCCATGTGGAATACAGGGACTGAGAGGGAAAAACCCCACTGTACAGCCACAGGTGGACAGGCATTGTCAAGAGTTCAGTTCCTGGAATGAGCTGGTGCTTTAGAAGAGTTGCCAAATCACATGCAGGGCAGAGATTTCACTTCTTACGTAGCCATTCCTTCAGTGTGAAGTAATTAACCAAATCTGGACCCCATCCCTGCACAGCACCCAAACTTTCTCCTTCCTGCCTTAATTTGGATGCTCATTTTGCTATTCTTGCTGTACAGTGTAAAACCATAAATCACATTTCCTGGAAGAGTAGAGGAGAATGCATGCCTTGCTTATCATATAGGACAAGGCAGACAATTTAAATACAGATGTTCTGAAGATGATGCATCTGAGGCATTTTCTCAGAAAATCAGGCTTAGCTCTAAAACCATCTGGAACTTGAAAATGAGTACAGATTTCCCAGTTACATCATTAGAGTTTCAAAAATAGTCCATTACATCAGATACAAACTAATTTACCTGTATTATTAGTCTTCATTAGTTGTATTACTAATCCTCTCAGGAGACTCAGCTGTGAACAGCAACAACCATGAGCAAGGCAAAGTGCAAATAACATCAACAATTATCTTTTTACCTGTTTTTGACATTTATACAATTTGTGCCAAACTCATCCCAAGAGCAACACAAAAATGACACCCTGGGTCACTTCAGTCCCCTCCCTTCAAATCTTAAGTCAATACTCATTTATTTTCTTAGACAGATTTCGTTTCCCCTAATTAAGCACATTCTGTCTCAGACACGACACATTAAATATTATTTAACATTTAAATATACCCTAGAATTTTATTTTTTTTCCTCCATCCAACAGTCTCTCTTGGTCTCTGCAGCACCATCAGCTCTTTTCAAGGGAGCAGAAATGAAGCACAACCTTAATCCTTGCAAACATCTTCCTGCCTGCCTTCAGGAGGTATCAAATGAATTTCCATTCCCTGGCAAAGGAGAAGGCTTCAGTTTTCATGTGTTTTGTAGGTTATTGTGAAGCTGTGCATTTCTTTGTCTACCCAAAGCCAAAGAGAAATATCCCTTGTTTCCTCAGCAGATTGTCACTGCTTTGTCCTCTGCACCTTCAGAGGGCCAGCGATTTGCCAGCGTGCATTATGGATGGCCTGATTGCTCAAACATCACTGAAAAAGGTTTTATTTAAAAAGATGACTCCATGAGATAGGGCAAGCCAGCCAATTAACCAGGAGGAAACAAAAATGTGTACCTTTTCCTCATGTCCCTTTAATTGGCTTCGGGTGTGGGCCCAGATTCTCTACCATTTTGAAAAGGTTACACATATTCCAGCTTTTTCAGCACCCTGTTCCATAAAGTGTCATTTGCTCATTATCTGCTCTTTCTGGGTGGTCAGTGTCAATTCGTCATCTTCAAGTAACACTCCATTGTTGATTTCTGCTATTTATCTAGTTAATGTTTCATATTAACAGGGACAGATGATCTCCTGAGTTGCTTTGGAAGTGTTGCACCACTAAGCCAGTGAGGTTATTACTAAAAGAAAGGAGTGTTTGCACCAAAGGCTGTTCAACACCGCCAGGGTACTCCTGAATACCCAGTCACACCAGTGCCACGGGGGTGATGTTCTTGTCGCTGCCCACTTTCACCTCACTTTTATTTAGATATATTCTTAGGATGCAAGATGTTGTTTCCTTATCCAAGGCCATTTTGACAGCCACAAAAGAAGGAAAAAAGTGATGTGTTTGTCCTGTGAGATGTCTTCCCAGCTATGGTTTGTTAAAAGTTAAAATAAGTCTCGCTGTGACCACAGTCCTCCCTAACCATGGGGTCCCACAGGTTTCTCCATTACCAGAGAACACCAGGACACCAGTACTGAAGCCAGTACCCCTGATCTCCCTGAAAGCAAGGGATTAATTTTCCTAAGCAACCCTTGGGTCACTCCCCCAAGAACCAAGGTGAGTGTGCTTTGCAGCTAATTCTCAACCTTTATGGCACACCACTATATCCACAGGTTTTTCTGAAGGACTTTGCTTTTTACTTCTAGTGACCCTACAGTCAAATCTTTCACCTTTTAAGTACTCTTTTAGGGAGAGAAGGGGTATGCCTACATAAGTGAGCTGCAGTCTGACCTGTGAGCTTCCCATTAAATTGTCCCCAGTACGCTGTGGACTTGGCTGCAGTGTTCATTATGTCTGCAGACACTTGACTGAGAGCTCTCTGTAATGGAAACATTTGGCACCTGGCCTTTGTGACCATTTTTTCTGCTGACTTAATTCCTTCTGACCAAATACTCAAGGAATGAAGAAGAGATCTGTTTTAAATAATGAGGATATTTGACTTGGGAACATGGTGCAGCTGCTTTAGTATTAGGAAAAGAAATAATCTCTTTAAAATGATTTTGTCTGTCACCAGGGAAAGCACTGCAGAAAGGCGCTGGGAAAAGAAAGCTACTTGCCATCAGCAGAGATTTACTGAAAATTCGTGGTGTAAAGGAAAGAACACGATGGTGGAACTCAGACAGGGACCTGATTTGGCAATCTTTATCATGAGCCAGCTGTGCCCAGGTGGTCAAGGAGGCCAGTGGCACCTGGCCTGTATCAGCAATAGTGTGGCCAGGGAAGTGATCCCCTGTACTGGGCATTGGTGAGACCCCAACTTGAATCATGGGCTCATTTTGGGGCTAAAATATTCCCTCACATGCAGGAATTCAGTCATCCCCTTGCTTCCTTCAGAGTGTTGACTTGTGACATGCACAGGACTCACATTTCATAGCAGGGGGCTAAGGTTGAGACGCAATCCTACACTGTAAAGGGAGAACCCCAGGAACCACTCCAATGCCATCACAGCTCCTCCTTAATGTTAAATAAAAAAATATTTCGTGTGATGGTACACGTCAAGAGTGTTTGAAACTGAAATTCAGTATGACACAATGATGGGACTTCCCCAAATTTTCATTTTCTAAGCCGTGAGGAACAGAAATTACAAACATAGATCCAGGATACACTTGGATTTAAGCATTTACTTTCTTTAATGGAAAGACAGGCAAAGGGAAAATTAGGAAATTATTAATGATAAAAGTGTCTTCTGAATTCTCTGTACTTTTGCCTTGTGTTATGTTCTGAACAATAAAAAGAATGCAGTTGTCAGCAGCAAGAAGATAATAGTTTTCATAAGGGATGTTTGTGTCTAGCACAGCTTATTAAGAAAGTTTATATAAGCATCATGTCCTAGTACCTAATCCACCAAAATAGGTCAATCAAGCATTGCCAGAGAAAAAGAAACTTTTTGTTTTAAACTAACTGTTTGGAAACTTAATTCAATTTTTATTAAACAACAGGGTTCTTTCATTTTTTAAAACACCAGGGATTAATGTGGATATGATAGAAGCTACATGTCTGACTTCGGCCCCTCAATTCTTTCAGCCCATCAGTGCATTCTGGAAAAGGCAAGTTTGGCTTTTCCACGCTGGGAGATGGACAACAGTGCCCCTGTGCCAAAATATCAAAATACCTGCAGCCAAATACCCAAATGTTTGGATTCTGGTGATGCTCCAGCATGTGCAATTCTTGTCTGGCAGATGCTTTTGTCCCTGCAGCCAGTCCTGCCTGAGCCACCACAGCTGCCACCCACCCTGTGTAAAGGTGGGACACTGCTGCTGGCACAGCCTTTCCCTGCTGCCTTGTTATCTCTCTGAACATTTGGGTCCTACCACTGCTGTTGTTCCTGTTTAATCCTTGGGATGACTCAGAATAGTTGCTACAATGCAATATTAGTTTGCTGTTTCTTTGCATAAAATGTTTTGTGTTGCACACCAGGAGAGTAAACAGAGTACCTCTCACTTTTAAAGGTGGAAAATGAGGGTCTGGGGAACCAAAAACCCATCAGTCTGGAAAGAGAATAGCACAAATTATTAAACAATCTGTTTATAATCACCAGGAGAACTATAAAGTGATTTTTTAAAAGCTAGAGTGAATGTCAAGAACACATTGTACCCAACCCAAACTCATTTTCCTCTTTGACAGGATGAGTGGAAAAGCAGGAGGTGGTAGATGTTGGATGTCTTGATTTCAGTGATGAGAAACAAGGGAAGTGTGGTTTCCAGGAGCTTGCATAGAGGTGTCCCAACAATCTGTCCTCAGACTGAGAGCACACTTTGCCACTGGGCTCCTGCAGTGGTCCATCCTGCTCAGTTGCACCAAATATTTCCATTCATCAAGTTAATGACCTAAAGTAAAGCTTCAGAAACCTGCAGGAGGCCTCAGTTAAGAGGGTCCAGCCCACCAAGGAGGGCAGGACACGGCCACAGACAAACCAGAACTGAGTGTGAGCAGGCAGGGCCAAGATGCTGGTGGCGAAGGGGATGCAGTCCCCCTGACAGAGCTGTGCCAGTGATGCACCATCAGCCACACACCCCTACAAACACACCCTTTAGGAGTTCAAGGTGTAAACTGGGGTTAGCTGTCAACCTAACCTAATTTGAAATTAGTCAGTTAATCTACTTTTCACTGCTTTTCAGCTTCTCTGGCCCCCTCTGTAAGGGAAACATCTACTGAAAATAAAAATAAAAAACCCCCAAGATATCTAACATTGGCTGTCAGTAATATCTTATTTAAGCAAGGCAATGTGTCCACAGCCCTGTCCCATGCTGTTATATATTTCAGAACAGTTAGCAATAAATATCTGACTGTATGTTTAGAGAAAGCGACGGCAGCTGGGGACGTTGACAAGTGAGCTCCATTTCCCTGTTATTTACTGTTCAGCAGAGGTATTGATAAGAGAGCTAGAGGGAGGATGCACATTTCTCTCCATCTGCTTTATTACACCACTGTAAGGCACAGCATGAAGGTCTCTGTAGAGTCAAGTGGAGAAAATAATAACTAGGTTTTAGATGAGAAGGAATTTAACTTGCACTTCCATCCCAAACTAATCCCACTGTACCTTTCAGAAACGTGGTGTCACACGTGGAAATCTTCTGCCAGACCTTATTTCTCCTCCTCACCTGAGCCACAGCATAATTTGACCCCTTCCCATGGGCTTTCAGATTCTCTTCCTGGTTTAGGTATTTATTAAATACAAAGTCAGTCTGACACCTGGGACAAGTGGTGCGAAGTCTGAGGGAAGATGTCAGTTTTCTCTCCAGGGAAGCTTGTTTTTTTTTTTTTGCTAGAGCTAAGAGCAGCTCAAATCTCAGTTAAGAGACTTTAGTAGTGTTCAGGAGGGGGAAGTTCATCAGCAAGCATTGAATTGGGTATCCCAGGGTGAGGTGGTTGAGTAGCACCATGAGAGAGCAGCCTTGGAGTCCCTCTGCTGCCCAGGGTCCCCACAGATCGCCTGGGTCTGCTCTCAGAGGAAAGGGACAAAGAGTTCAGTGCAGCCTTAAGTTCCAGGGGTTTTCCACAAAATTCTTATGGGAATTTTGTCTATTGGGGTGTGAGCTGATGATCCAGACCCCTGCCTTGGCCCTACCTCCACATCTGGGACAGGACAGGGGCCCCCTGGGACTCTCTAGCTGGAGAGAAGGACACTCGACCTGCCCTGTAAATAATGTCTCTATCAGCACTTCTGGCATAGCTGCAGTCTTTAATTACAGTTTTCAACTTTCATTTTCGAAGTTTTATTCACAGCAAGAAATACACCATCACCCTCATTTCACAGCTACAGATTAACAAAGTTGCAGAGAGGTTCTGGCAAACACAGCTGGAGATCATCTAGGTCTGAGGCAGGGAGACATCCCTGGGTAAACCAGAGTCAGCGTAAAGTACCTGTGATATCTTGTGACCTGCTCTAAAAGAGGGGTAGCAAAAAAAAAAAAAAAAAGCACTGGTTTCCCCAAAAGGAGCATTCCCCACAGTCTCAGAGAAGGTGGTAGAATGTCTTGTGTACTGTGACCATGTTTTTGCCTCTCATATTTTCCTCATGTTACTGATAACACCTTAGGGCATTGGAATTGGAAGAATTCAAACTTTGCTTTCACACTGCTTACTCTCCTGACTTCCTTATTCATATTTAGGTGAGTCAGCATCAGCTTTGCTTAACACCCATATCCATTTTAATTTTACGTTCCTCTCCCCTCACCCAATGCCACGCTATTTGCAGAAAGAATTAACCACAGCCAGGCTCACACTGGTGAGCAATGAAGATGTTTCTGTGCCCGTCACATTTCAAACTTGCTCTCACTCACCACAAAACCCACAGAAGGAGGATTACAGAGGAAGGAAAAATCAGCGGCCGCAGACCAATCATTGGTTCACAGTCATTTCCTACGATCAGTTCAGTTCCTTACCCTTGCCATATTTTAAGAGTGTATTGGGGGAAAAACGGAATCCTCCAGGGATCCTTCTCTCTGCTTTCATCTGAGCTAGATAACCTACAGCAAAGGCAGCAGCCATCTCCTCCCTAATTTTCCCATTTTGTGGAAAAATCAGAAAATGGATCTGCTGCTGAGCACCCTGGTTCAGGCTGCTGTTCTGTTAAAAGGCTCTTAGTGACCACTAGGTGGGGAGAGAAACTTATTGTCCTTAAATCCCATGGAAAATATGCAGGCAGCACGGAGTGCTCTCGCTTCAAACCCTCGGTGTTTAACCTGACCTTTTCCCTTCCTTCCCAGATGAGTAGTGGGGCCATGAATGCAACGTTATTAGAAGAAAAAAAAATATCTCAGTATGATCTGCAGGTTTCATTTATGATCTGTAGCTTTTCTGGACTCAGTTGCAATCCCTGAGATACAGGATCTTAAATTTGTTGATGGTGCAGGAGTAAATTTAATATTATGTACAGGAAATCTTGGGCCAAAGTAATTTTTAGGGGTAAGTTCCTTACTGACAGATTTATTTGGCAGAGATATTTAGACTATTTTGTATTTCTTTGGTTATTAAATAGAAGAAGGTACTTTTAAAAAGAACTGGCTTTGTAACTTGTGAGTCCTAGGAGAGAATTATCAGATTCAGAGAGTTTAAGAAAGATGACTGAAGAGATGCAAGACATGAATTATCTCTCCAGTTATCTCAGATATGCCAATATTCCCTCTTCTAAAGATTCAGTTATCGAAGTTCTCATAAGTACTTACAGGGGTGCCTGGAGCCTGTGGATCTCCCTAAGGAATCATCAATCCCTCTCTGCTGGCAACCAGAAGCCCCAAATCAGCCACTTTTATAAGCTGCATTCAACTGGCTGGCATGAATCTGTGCCCAAAAGCTGCCTTGCAGAGCACCATGGACCCTCCAAGAGTGAGCCCCAGACAGAAATGCAGCCTTCACCATTTTCCCGTGAAGACAGACACAGCTGATGAAGGTGCTCACAGCCCCTACTTACACCCAGCTTCTTTAAACCCAGGCTGGGTCTGCTCTGAGAACGTGGCTGCAGCACAAACACGTCCTCAGAAACCCGACCTCCTGCTATTTGCCTCAGAGACAGAACCAGAAGCTCTCCTTCTCACTCGCAGCCGGAGCTGAGAACTACAACAGCGCCCACAAACAACTGTGGTTGCTATAAAAATTGTCTCTTAGTCACCTTTCAGTAGCAAATACCTTGAAAGCATTTGGCTTCAGTAGCTGCAAGTTTCTCACTTCATGCCTGGTAGTAAACAACATTATCCTTCAAACAAGATGTGAAGGTTGCCATGGAGCTCCCAAATCTTTCTGGTCCAAGAGAAGTTAATGCTTCAATTACAGCATTTTGATGAGGATATTCTGTGTGGTCTTTTTCCTCCACGTTCCCTGATAGAGGAATCATTACCTATGACCAAATAAGAGAAGCACTTGGCAGCTACTGCACTCCTCTTCCAAGTTCAGTGTAATGTACTTCCAAGAGGAACATCTGGCTCTGTAATTTTGTTCCTTGGCAGCACAGCTGTTGTCTGCATGGCTGGCTACCCCTCTCTGCTGGCAGCTGTGAAACTGCATTGGGGTATGCCTTGGACACAGACTGCAGCTTTATGGTGTCTGGATGTCCTTTCCTTCTTCCCAAAACTGCCTACACCTAGGAATGATTTTGCTTTGCAAATGAATGCAAGGTGCAGACCCTCAAATTTCACCTCACTGCAGATGGAAGCAGCCGGGGAAGAACAACAGCATGGGCCTATTTACCTACTCAGCAGAATTAGCAGCAGGTGTTAGTGAATTTAGCACCCCACCTGCAGCTGACAGGCACACATCACCACATATGCTGCCCCCATACAAGGTAAGAGAGGAAAGAACTCCTGTCTAAATCACAGGCCATTTTACGGAAGCTTTGTTGAGATCTTAAGTGAATCTGAGAGAAAAAATAGTGGGTTTTCAAGGGAATTAAAAGCTGGATATATCTGTTTTGCAGTAATAAAAATTTAGGATGTGCAGGTCTCAGGCCACCACTGTTAAATCTGCAGATGGGGAATGCAGAATTGATAACTACAGTGCTGCTTAAACACAGAGGAAATGGCATGAACCTGAGATGGGGAAGGTTTAGGGAGAAGTTTTTCTCCCACAGGGTGCTTGGGCACTGGAAGAGGCTCCCCAGGGAAGTGGTCCCAGCACAAAGCCTGACAGAGCTCAGGAAGCATTTGCACAATGCTCTCAGACACGGGGTGTGATTCTTGGGGTGTCCTGTGCAGGGCCAGGAGCTGGACTCCATGATCCTGATGGGTCTCTTCCAACTCAGCATATTCTGTGATTCTCATTCTACACTGACAGCTGACTGATCTGTCACTCAACTGTCCAGTGCATTCAAATCTATTCAGAAATAATTCAGATTTTACAAAAGTCTCGTAAGATGAACATCCCAGAACAATGCCTAGCACTAAAAGAATTAGAGATTTTCATTTATGCTGGAGGAGAAATCTTAGGCAGAAGAACCAAGGTATGGGCCAAAAAAAGGTGAAAATGTAATGTTAGTTCCCTTTAAAGCCACCTTTGTGTTAGGAGAAATGAGCCTTGCAAGGGATAGATGAAACAAATTGGTAAATATTCTATAATCACAGAGTCGTTAAGGTTGGAAAAGACCTCTGGAGATGACTGAGTCCAACTGGTGAGCCAGCAACACCCTGTTACCACTGAACCATGTCCTGAGCCACCAGAGAGCACTGAATGATGTCTTTGTGTTGAACACCACACCCTTCCTCGCTGAGGGGGATGTCTGAAAGATGGGCAACAACAGGAGAAAAGACAGAATAGATTGTAAGTTACTGGAGAATGATTTATCAATAAGGGGAGACAGAGTCCTTGATTGTAGCAACCAAATCATGACTGAAATTTGGGATAAAGTCAAGATACTCCATAAAAATGAAGAAGTACTGAGTAAGAGAGGACTTCAAAGTAGTCAAGGAAAGGATGAAAGGAAATAGGTAGAGCATACACTGGGTGAACACTGCCATCAAATGTCATTAGCATAAAAGACCCTGAGACAAAACACCAGATGAAACCAAAAATTTGTGTCCACTGGGAAAAAAAACACAAACAAAACTTGCACATACTGTGGCCATTGTCACAGTGTCTGGCCCAAAATAACAGGCAATTTGAGGTGTGCAAGAATTACTGTGCAACAGTGTGCTCCCACCAGAAATGGGCAGAGCAGGACCAAAGTGATCACAAGAGAACTGAGAACAGGTTTTTTTTTAGAAACAACAGAAAAACCCACTTCGTAAAATGAAAAAAAATCTCCATCAGCTAACGAATGAAAAAACACAATCTTTATTTTGAATTATTTTGGAGGTGACAAGGCAGTGTCCCCTCAGGAATAATGACATTAAGAGTATTAAAAGTCCCCTACCTGCCTATTCCACAGAGAGTGGGAGTTTGGATAGACCACAATAACAGAGCTCAGTAGCTCAAGGTGACACAAACCCTGTTTTTAAACTCCACGTTTTTAGTGCTCCATGTTTTTTCCATCAAACAGTTGGAGCACTTCCCCAGGATCCAAACCACAGTTGGCCTCTGACGCTTGGAATAACCTTTTGAGCAGATAAACCCCCCATTTTCTGTCAGGTACAGCTGAGTGTTTCTTACAGCTCCCTGGTGAGTTGCTATGAAAACCAGTGTCAAATTAATAAAAGCCTTAGGAAAAAATGTCACAGGGTCAGACACTGCTCTGTGTTTGGGGCTGCTAATTACAGAGAGGCAGGAGAGGCTGGGCTTTCACCTGCTGGCACTCTGCTCACCACTACTCGTAAAACAGAAAATGCCTTCACGGCTGGACACCGAGGTCAGCTGTGGGAAGAGAGAGAGAGAAGGAGAAGCAAATAGCTTGTTAGGGTTTGAAAGCTCAAATTCTCCCCCTGCATCTTAACAGCAAAGCTCTGTGTATCCACAGTGGGAGCAGCAGCTGTGAGCAGCTGCTTGTTGGGAGAAGTAACCTCGTGGTTATGGGAAATTGTTTGCCCCGCCAGATCTGTCCTGCTCAGAGGTCCTGCTCTTCCTTCTACACTCTGGAAGGAAGAAAAGGTGGGATGTGATTGTGCACCCAAGAAGATTTCATATCTATATTGTCATATCTTTTTGTATTCCAAGCCCACTTCGAACCCACTCTCCTGAAACACCAAAATTTCCCATCTGGTTGGTTCCCAAACTGATTTGTGTTGGCTAGGAACCAAGGGACTTGCCAGCCAAAGAGATTTAGTCACAGGAAGTGTCCAGATTTGGATTTTGCCTCTTGGGGCAGATTGGCAGCAGCTGGTAGGAGTTGTGTGATGCAACACCTTCAAGCATGAATTCAAGCCCAGTCAATGAGATGGTCTCAACAGGGAGAGAATGAAAGAGCTGACTAAGGAAAGGCCCCTGTGTCATCAGGTGTTCATTGCTGGTGTCTTCACAGTCTTTGATACAGCTGGCTAGGGAGAAGCAATGTACATTCCTAAAGAACATTTCCAGGCAAACATCTCTGCTGTGACAGAGGGAAGCAGAGGAGCCCTGACCTGAGCCCTGAGAATTGTCTGCTCTGCTCGAGTGACACCTGGAGGACGGTTTACACAGAAATCACAGAATCACACAATGGCTTGGGTTGGAAGGGACCTCAAAAAATATCTAGTTCCAAACTCCCGGCCATGGGCAGGGACCCCTTCCCCCAGACCGGATTGCTCCAAGCCCCATCCAACCTGACCTTGAACATTTCCAGCGATGGGCAGCCACAGTTCTCTGGGCAACCTGTGCCAGGGCCTCACCACCCTCACAGTCAACAAACCCTCCCTAGTATCTAATCCAAATCTACTCCCTTTCTGTTTGAAGCTGTTCCTCCTTGTCCCATCATGCTCTGCCCATATAAATAGTTCCTCTCCAGCTCCCCTGGAGTCCTTTTTTTGTCCTTCTTTTCTCCAGGCTGAACAGCCCCAATTCTCTCCTTGTAGCAGAAGAGCTCCATCCCTCTGATCATCTTCACGGCCTCCTCTGGATTCTCTCCAACAGCTCAATGTCTTTCAGTTTTAGGACCTTACACTCAGTCCTTCCCAAGTGTTGCAGGGTAGCAGGTCCCAGAGCAGGAAAATCCCATAAACAGCTACTCTGGCCCCCAGCTTGCACTCGGAGGAACCTGCTTTAGGCACAGCACATGACTCAAAGGCGTTTATCTCAGCCAGAGATAACTGGTGCTCATGGGTCAAGGGCAGGGGCTGCTATTTCTGGCAGAAAATCACACCCCAGAACCTCACACATGAGCTGGACAACACTTCCCCTCCCAGTTCTCCTGCGTCACTTGCACCTCTGGCCTGGCTGCTGAATGTCCCTGTCCCTCTGCACCATGCTGGGGGTGACAGGAGCGTGTTCAAAGCTGTGCTGAGTACAAACCCTGTGTGCCAGCACAGAGCCCCTGGAGCAGGGGCACGGCGACCGAGGGCGTTTAAATCAGGGTATTTATTATGCAAACATTGAATGAGAACGCAAAGCAGGCCTTTTACGGAAATAAAAAGCACTGGTTCAGTTTTCCCTCGTTTGCACAAGCACTCACTCACCCCAGTTCCATCAAAAGCAAGGCAGGCAGTGACATGGGTGAGTGCTGAAAGGCTGTTGCTCTGCTATTCACGGCATGACAAGTGACAGAAAGAGCTGTCACATGAACCCACTCTCAGATGATTTCCCAATGGACTGTTTTTCAGCCCTCCTTACCTCAGCACAAATTTGGAAAAGGACTGTTAGCAGAACCTGGTCAAAAAAGTTGGGAAATCTCTTAAGGACAGATTTCTGAAGAGCTTGACAGATCTTTTTCTGGGAAAACCTACAAAGTAAGTTTATTTGTGTAATTCCATTTATTTCTCTTTTTCCTTTTTCTTCCTTTTTTTTTTTTTTTACACCAAAAATTAAAATGTAGCCCAAAATTATCTTGGCAAAATTGAAAGAAGCATTGAAATGGTAGCAATCTAAGATGTATTTCCAAACTGGTAAAAAAAATATTAACATTAAATCAAGACATCTAAGATAGAGAAGAAATGTATATAAGCTTTCCTTTTTCTTCCAGATGTCAAGCCATTATTCCGATGTCATGCCACTATTCAGATATTTAATGAATGGCTCAAAATGGGGATTATCATTTGTAATGGTTAACCAGTAACTAAAATAGGAAAATTGGTCTCAGTGAGCACTTTGAAAGTGGATGAAGCTCTGAGGATGAGCTACAGGAAGAACAAAAAGCCACTGGAGGATTTGAAGCAGTGTGACAGAGACAGGCTGAAATGAGGCCTCTTATTCCTGATGTTCATTTGCAAACAAAGGATAGAGCTGTCACTCATGACAGAGGGAAAATCACAACATATTCCAGGATTCCAGCCCTTTCCCTCCTCAGGTGGGGCTGAGACATGGCTGAGAGACCTGCAGAGAGGACAGGAATGGCTGAAGTGCTCTTGGCAGCCACCTGCTTTCTTTGCTGTTGTGCACCTGAACAGCATCTGCCACGTGAATTTCCTGGCTCAGCTGATGATGGTATTCCAGGCTGGAGGGCTCAGGATTCAGTGTGGGAATCTGGCTGTGCTTTACCATCATTACAAGTCCTGTGGCCCAGGGAATAAGCAGGAATTGCTCTGGAGGGTGTGACTACAATGAGATTTCTGCAGGTCTCAGGCTGCTTGGGTGCCCAGGAGGAAAAGGACAACAGATTGTGAAAAAAGGAAAACTTCACAGCTGGGACCCCTGGCAAAGCCAGGGCAACACATGGTCACAAGGCTCAGAGGAGCATAGTGTGCTTTGGGAAAAGCTTTTCCAAGGAAATGTTCTACTGGATGATGCCTACTGAGATCAGACTGCGGCTCCAGATTGCCTGCCAGAAAATTGGGGACTGTTCTGCTCCTACCAATGATGAGCAAAATCCATCACAGAAGTCTGAAGTGTGAATTCCTGATGCTCATCACCTGCTTGTTTTCTTCGAGTCAGTTTCTCTAATATTTTGCTCCATTTGTAAAATAAACCCACTTGGTTTGAGATTTTTGTTCATCTCCATACTGTACTGAGCCCCACCTGAGAGAAGACACAGAGGGCTCTGCCCAAAATCCACCACTACAGGCAAGGAGGAGAAATTATGTGCTCTCTGCATATCAGAAAATGTAGAGTTCATCCCAATGCAACCCAAATAATCAAGTTTGATGCCTGCAGGGTGCAAATTAGAGACAAAACAAAGAAAACGAATCTTCCTGACCACCTCCTAAACATTTGCTGTAATAACAGCAACCTGTATCTATGACCAAACATCTCCTGAAAACAGTAGGAAAATGATGTTGGAGTTAAGCTCAGTCAATAATATTTCACTGGGAATGGATCCACATATTATTCACTGTAGTTGTCATCTACACATTTGTTTTATCAAGCAAAATTGAAAAATCTTAGGAGTCAATTTTGCCCACTAAATCTCCAGAGGTATCACCAGTGCAGAATAGACTGCCATGAAGACAGGGTGGCCCAACTGCTCCTAACTAAGGAAAAGAGCCCACAGGGATTCCAGCCATTCAATGGAAGGCCCTGGGAGCAAACCCAGAGAGCCCTGAGATGGTGGTTAATGCTCAGCCACGCTCATTTTACAGAAGTAATAACAGCAACCTGTATGGGAGCAGGGAAAGGGAGCCCTGACCCTGGAAAGCTCCATGAGACTGCCTCAGCTGATTGAGCCCAGTGCTGAGCACAGCTCCACTCTGCAGGATTCAGCAGCCACAGATCCCCCAGGGTACATTACACCTGAATTTCACAAAAGGCCAATGCTAAATAAGCAGAGCTTCCTCCTGAGAGATGTCAGCACCATCTCAGAGAAGGCATGAGCCAGACAGTGATGAGAAAGAGGAGGCACAGATGGATGGAGAGTTTCTAAATCAGCCTGAGCGTGCCGTGAGTGCCCACCATGGTGTGTCTGCAGGGCTGTGACTGCAGCTCCTGCACACACCAACCACACAAACCAGCACAGGTACACTGGCAGCTGTGTTACCTGCAGCAAAAGCTCTGCTTCTGACTATTTCCCACCTCTTCCTCCCCCTTCCATTGTATGCTCAGCTTTTGTAGGTCCTGAGGCTTTGACCTAAGGCTTTAACCTTAAGCCTCATGTGATTTTTGGACATTTCAGCATCATAGGTAGGGTGCCCACATTCCTCACTTGTTTTGTCACCACACCAAGACACCTTTAAAGCAAGAGGATGATTTGGTAGTGCAAAGAAAATCTCCAATTCCTACAAAAGGAGAGAAGCAACCTGCTGCTGCCAGCACTCCCTCCATAATTCTCATCACTGGTGGAAAATCAAGCTGTCCCTATAGCAAGCTGGGGGGAGTCAGCCTGCAGCAAACCAAAGCAAAGGGGGGAAAAAAGAGCAGAAGCGTTTTCTGTGCATTTTCTCCTTTAAAAATCTCACTGTCAGGTTAGACCAAGCACTTTCTGGGTGGCAAGCAGCAAGTTGGTTTAGTTGTATCATGAGCCCACACCCTTCAAACAAAGCTGGTGCCTGCCCTGAAAATCAGCAGTATAAATAGAAAAAAGGAATCACTCCTCATTCCTATTTCACTCATGAGACAAGGGTTTTACTTGGCTGATCCACTGTGCTTGTGCCAGTCTGAGCAGCAGGTTTGGAAATGGTGCTCCCGGGCCTCACTGCAGGGCTTTGGCACAGGGCTCTGCTGGGAATAGGCTCAGCAAGGAGACACAGCACCAAAACTGTGACATCCCTTTGCTTGCCACCTTGGTCCTCCTCCCGTCTGCCTGCTCCTGGAGTGTGGAGGCAGCAACAGCCTTCTGCTTATTTTTGAGCGGAGGCAGAAAGATCACATGAAGCAAAAAAGCACATTCCCTTCCTGGAAGCAGCCTGCTCCCTTCTTTCCAAGAGAGTAGAAACTCTGCATGAATGTTTTATGAATCAGACGTGTGTTCATTTCAACGATAAAGCCAGCTTGGCAATTTGGGCTGGAAAGGGGGAAGCTGAAAACCTACAGATTCCAGCTGGCATGTTTTTAGACACGAACCTCTTCCCCCATTGGAAACATTACATTTGGACCCATCTAACTTGGGGAAGTTTCTCTGCTTTTAAAGAAATTGCAGATTATGTCCCAAGCATTACTCAGAGGTGAACAAAACAGATTTGTCCCTGTAATGACTTCACTGAGTACCTGCACACACGGTGCTAATTGATCACAGTGTTGGTACCTTCAGTGCTCCTTGATTTCCTGATTGCAGCCCTTTTACAATCCCAGCAGTCCACCATCTGCAGAGGCAAATGCCATTTTGAGATGCAGAAGAGGAATAGATGAGGTTTCTTTTTGTTTAACCTCCTGCTGTACTGCTCAACCTAAAATAAATGTAATTTAGGAAAAAAATCTCTATGGAAAACATCATAGGTAGGGAGACAGAAATTGCCTGAAGTGGTGTTTTTTTCTGCTATGCTAATCCCAGGCTGAATTCTTACCTAAGTCCACTTCTCCCCACTGTGATAGGGAGAGGAAAACAGCTTTTGTCAGACAAAGGAGAAAGGAGGAGAGGAGAGGAGAGGAGAGGAGAGGAGAGGAGAGAAGAGAAGAGAAGAGAAGAGAAGAGAAGAGAAGAGAAGAGAAGAGAAGAGAAGAGAAGAGAAGAGAAGAGAAATTAGTGCAAGAATAAAACCAGAAAGCAGAGAAGGCAGAGGCAATAGCCAGTGATTTTCTGGAAGGAAATGTGAGAATTCTGATGCAAACAGGGAGAATATACACAAGGTGTAGATATTCCACCGTCCAGAGGGAATTTTCACACCTCCAAGGAAAACTCATCCTCAAAGTCCAAATTCTAATACTTATGAACAGAAAACAGCTGGAAATGCAGACTCTGGTTAAGTACCCCCAGCTGGGGGTGGGTGACACACAGAGCACTGTCTGCAGTCAGTGATGCAGAGATAGCTGTAAAGTAGCAGGCAGCACTGTCTGCCCTAGCTGAAAACTGCCCTCCCCATTCACAAACACACACATAAAACACGTGCAGTTCTCACTTTATAGCAGCCCCCTCTGGGAATCTAGAGGGTTCTCTGCTGGACAGGACATGAAACTTCCTTTGCTTGACCTCCTCTCCCAGAAGCCTCTTGTTTTATTAGCTCATCTTGGAAAGGGAAATCCAATGGCACTAATTGCATCCATGGCAGCAGCCTGAAGCAGGGAACACCGCTGGACAGGCATGGACCACCACGGTGCTGGTGGCAGCTGCCTGATGGGGTGGGATGGCTGGAGAGAAGCTTGCTCTCCCTCAACAAGCCTCAAAGCTGACTCTCAGCACCTGCCCATCAGCAAGATGCCTCTAAAAAGGCTTCACACAGAGCACTTCCACTCCTCCTGTGGTCACTGTTAAATTATCGGTTTTTTTCCCCTAAATTTTCTGCTTCTGTTTTCAGTATATCAAATGCACTCGAGGTCCAGTGAGCACTTCACTGGGGTGGGAGGCTGATGAATGGGTCTGACAGAAAGAAAAGGTGAAAGAGGGTGGAGGGAATAAAGATAAAAAGCTCTCAATTAAATCTAAGCACAATGTGGACAGCCATCCAGGCAACCCTAAAACAAACAGGAGCCACCCCAATATCTAAGACTGGAGGTGAGAGATATGGTGGCTGTGGGGATGTCTTGAAATCCCAAAGAATTTTTTACTTCAAAAGGTTGGCTCTTACAACAACATAGTCCAGGCAAGGTCCTGAATTTCATGGCCAGGGAAACTTGGTTTTGAACAGCATGGTGACAGTTAAGCTTAATATAGTTCTGCTATGTTCAGTCCAATACCAACAAAATCTCTGCCCTAAAAAACTCAAAATCTAGAGAGATTAGACAAAGGATAAGAAAAATGTGAGAAGATTTGCCTGTAATCAATTTACAGTTCAGTACTAGTGCCAAAAACTTCATTTTCTCATCAACACTGGTAGGTGGAAGGAGAGTGGCTGAATGTATCTATTTCTAGCAGCAAGACATGGGGAGAAAAGCTTCACAGCAGTGTTGTCACCTTCAAAATCCCCCACCCTGGGGAGCTTCTTAAGGCTGAGAATGTAGAGACAGATCTGCTTGGTTTAGGCCAGGAGAGGATTTAGAAGAACAGGACCTTAGGAAGAGTAAGACCCCCTTAAAATCAGTCAGCTCTGGTGAGGAAAACAGTTAATGCAGAACATTGCTCTGACTGTCAAGTTTTAAACTTATAAGCTTGCACAAAGTTAGACCCCTGCATTTCAGGAGGCCCTGGAGAAATGTGGGGGTGGCAGGTTGGCCAGAGGAAGAGAGCGTGGAGAGCACAACCGAGCATCACATCCATTTTTTCCTCCAGTAAGCCTGCACAGAAACACAGGATAGAGTTAATTGGCAAAGATATTGCTAATTGTAGAGCTAATTAAAAAATTTACAAGCCCTTCGTGTCCTGCAAATCCTCTCACCTAAATTTTTTGCACCAGCCTTGAACTTGCTAACCCCCAAGGAAGCAGTCCCAGGCACCCCTCTCTGACCTGTGCTGATGAAGATGAAGGTGATGCATCCCCACAGCAGTCTTAGGAATAGATCTGCTGCCAGTAAATTCATTAATTAACAAAAGGTCAGAGGCACTTCATCTAGAGCAGAGATTTCCTGAGAAACTTGGCTGGGAAGTGCCTCAGGTGACATCTCCACTCCACAGTGCTCATAACACCTGCCCAGATCTGCTTGTGCCTGATGCCCTTGCCTAGAAACTCGTAAAATCACTGGGAAACAAACTGGGCTGGATACCCAAGAACCACACACATTTAAACAAGATTCTCAAACTTTCAGACTAGTTGGCTTTTATTTTTTTTTTTGGCTTCAGACACATCTCTCCAAAATGTGGCTTGTAACCAGCCTGCCCTTATTGGGTTTGTGAGATGGTAATGACTGAAATCTTGGGAAAAAAATCTGACCAATTCTAACCTGATTAGTGAAATAGCAAAAAAAAAGCCCTGGATCTAGAGTAAATCATTAGACCTTCTGACATTTGTTAATGATTACCAATAACCCCGTGGCTTCCAGGCTGGGGCTTGAAGGCAGCTCCATTGTTCAGAAGGGCTCTTAGGGGAGCTGAAACTTGCACAGCAGTGCTGAAGGGTCAGCTCAACCTATAGAATTGCCACTTGCCATTTGCAGGTTAACAAATCTTCTGTAAAATGAAACAGGACTGCCTCAAACTTTGCCAGACTGCCGGATGACAGGTCTGGCCTGTTAATTCACACTGCAAAGTCAGAGCCAACTTGATAAGTAAAACAACAACCACCCAAGAGTAGCAGAGGGGTAAACGCTCTCTCAGTCCCCTGAGTAAAGTGGTGTAAAACAACGTGATCAAACTTTGCTGAAACTAAACCAGCTCTTAAAATGTTTTGATCCAGCTGATGTAAATGGTGCCAAAATGAGGTGAAGTTATGAGATTAAAAAGAACATGTGTTTTTAGTCTGGATACAATTCTTATTTTATAGCTTTATTGTAACTCCTCTAAATCTGCTCATATCACCTGTATAGGTGAAGCAAACTTGTAGCACTGAGTTTAAGTTTTGCAGGTCAGATGTCAGCCTTCCTCACCTTCAAAATAAACTCCTCCTCTTGATTTATTCCAGGCAATCCACTATTTAGGCTCTGGCTTCACAACTGCACATCCATTATTCACACTGATATAATTTTATTGATCATTTTTAGCTAAAACTGGTGCTCTACAAAGTGTCCTGAGCACCAGAGCTTAGAAATGGAAGGGTCTGCAAACACCTAAGGAGCTCAGGAAGAACTTCTTCCTCAAAAGGATGGTCCAGCATTGGAATGGGCTGCCCAGGGAGGTGGTGGAGTCACCACCCATGGAAGTGTTCAAGAAATGACTGGATGTGGCACCCAGTGCTGTGATTTAGTTGATGTGTGATAATGGAGCAAAGGTTGGCCTTGATGATCTCAGACATTTTTTCCAACCTTAATGATTCTGGGATTCTCTGGTTCTATGATCCTCCAGATCAGAACCTTTATAGCACAAGAAAGCCTCTAAATTCTGGAAGATCCTTTTTTTTTTAAAGGGGAAGAGGGAATAAAGTCACTTTAATCCTCTAGAAAAAACAGCAAGGGAATTTCATCATTTAACCTCTTGCAAAAGAAGTGGAGATGGGCACAGTCCTGCTGAGACTTGCCCAGCATTATGATCAGGGATCAATGAGCCATGGGGATTTTATTCCAGGCCTAAAACTGGCCCAAGTAGCATTAAATCTTGCCTTAACTGGAGTATGTCTGATGTTGAAAAAAGCTTGCAGATAGATTATGCCAGTGTAAAATGGGAAGCAAAGACAGCTTTTGCTTTTGTCTGATAGAGGCAGTGGGGAACTGAACCGTGAATGGTTGGAATGTTTTTCTTCCTCAGGCTCTGCAGTTACCTTGCAACAACATGCACCTACATATTTGGCAGACTTTCCCCACGAGGTCACCAGGCTGGTGAGCAAAGGCACAGAGGGGATCAGGGTGCTGGTACCCACCCAGCTGCACAGCCACTCAACAGAGCACAGGCTTGGAGTTTGACCTCGATTACAACTAGAAATAAGCTTTAAGAATAAATCCCTGTAACATGTGCTGCACCTCAGGATGACCCAGCCAGCTTGCTGATGGTGGAGGTGATCAGCAGAGCAAATTCTTGGAGAATGGGGGTTCTGATGCCCAGAACTCACAGGTTTTCTTGGATGAGGCTCAGGCTTGAGCTGCAGATTGAAGCTGGGGGGATGCACCTGATCTCCTAACTCTGGGAAACATTTTAGTGATGCCTCTGATAGCAGGTGGGCCTGACACTCACTATCTGCTCAGATCCCTGTTTTCAGCAGGGAGGGGGTGGTGGCTGAGGTGAAGGTCACAGGGCACAAATTACTGCATGACCAAGACTCCTGCTTAGAGACAGCAAACAGAGCTCCCTGGGGCTCTCCAGGTGAACAGACAAACCTTGTTCACACATTTTATCCATCTCCCATCCCCTCCCAGTGTTCAAGGCCAGGTTGAACGGGGCTGGGAGCAACCTGGTTTAGTGGAAGGTGTCCCATGTCAGGGGGATTAGGACTACGTGATCTTTGAGTTCCCATCTAACCCAAACTATTCTATAATTCTACCAGCTCCTGGGGAAGGTGTCCAGAGCTGATCCAGCACAGAAAAATCATTGAAGAGCTCTGACAGACTTATTAGCCTGTCCAGGGGAGGTTGCAGGTGGGTCTGCCATGCCCCTTCAACACAAAAAATTGAAGGACACACATTTTGGGACTATAGAGTCCCATTATTATGGCTGTGTTTATCTTTACACACGCAGTTTGGGGCTAAAAGGCTTCCTTTCTCAGGCTGTGTAGGTCTTTGCACTTCCAGGTGTGCACTACCCCGAGCTTGTGTGCACTTTTGGGCATTTATCTCTCACCAGGTGTGAGCAGGGCAGGGGAAGCGCTTGTCACCAGCGGAGTGCCTGCAGGGGGGTGCTTCCCCCTCTCAAAGCCTCGTGGAAGGGAAATGCAGCCAGCAGGATGTGCTGCACTGGGGTTTGTGTCAATGTCTGGCTCGTTTCTGCTGGAAATGGCAAAATCTTTCCTGTGCAAGGAGCGGGAAGTGTTGCCCTGCGTGTAAATGTAGATTGTTGTGTATTTAAATGGAGAGAAGACTTTAGGAGGCACGTGAAGCACCGGAATAAACCAGAGGAGGGGGCAGGAATTGTGTCGTTCAAAGCTATTTTTTTCACAGATTACTATACAGGGATTTTTTGTTGTTTCTTTGTTTATTTTTTTAACTTATCTAACTCTTAATTCCACTTTATTCTCTCCATGTTTCCATTTTTACATTAGAAGGGGAAAATCTGTCTTTTGGGGGAGAGGGGGGAAAGGGAGGGATGAGGGGGAAAGCAAGAAAGACTTTCTGAGTGTGTGAACTGACAAATCAGTTATTTATTCTTTATAGCAAACACTTGAAAGAGCTTTACAGACAGAAAGTTGACATTACGTAGCCACTATACCTCCTTTCTGCTTCTCCTTTTCCTTCCCTTTCCCAAATGGGGGGAAATTCCTATTTGAGATCAGGGGAGGTCGTGCTGGGGATGAGCAGGAATCCCTGGGACAGGGGCAGAGCTGTCCGTGCGTGTCCAGCACTCCCATATTCCGTGTTCTCCCAAATCCTCCGGCAGCCCGGAGAGCAGCTGGAGCGCCGGATGGAGCGGACAGCCTAAAAAACTTCATTCTGCAGGGGGACCTCTAGTGTTTTCCTTTCTCCATGTCCTGGCAGAGTTCCTCCAAAGTACAAATACACACAGAGCTCCCATTGTTTGCAGCCCTTCACAAGCCCACTGATCCTAATATGGAATTCAGCAGGAAACCCATGATTTCCTGACACACAGCAAGCTGGAGAAAGAAAGGAAAAACTCCATTAAAAACCTCCAGACTCTCCTCCATGTAGGAATGAGATGGAAAATGGAGTGGATTTAACAGGGATCCCTGGTTCCTGCGGCCAGGCTGGAGGAAGGGAGACGCGGATCGAAGCCACAGGCTGCTGATATTTTTGAAGTCGCAATTAAGACTGAGAACGGCCGGGCAGGATGAGGATTTCCTGACTGGGACAAACAAAAAAGGACAGATGACTTTTTCTTTTTCTTTTTTATTTTTTTAATGATATTCCTCTCTGTGTGCTTAATTTATTCACCTCGATGAACCTCTTGACTGATCTGGTAACTGTTAGAAGCGGCTGTGACAGCCTGGAAACATTAGTATGATTTCCTGAGTTTGAGATTTGCTGCTCCCCCCCACCCCCCCACCCCCCTCCTTCTCCAAACTCAGGAAAAGTCAATACAATCGCACTTCATTTTTCCTTCATGTGCACTTGGAAGTCCTGGGAGCAGCAAGAGCAGCGGCAGCAGCAAGAATGAACTGCAAGGAGGAAAATGACAACTGCACTGACGGGAGCAGGAACAACACCAAGAAGATGCTCAAGTGCGTGGTGGTTGGGGATGGTGCAGTGGGGAAAACCTGTTTGCTGATGAGCTATGCCAACGATGCCTTCCCAGAGGAGTATGTCCCCACTGTGTTCGACCACTATGCAGGTAAGGAAGAGCTTTGAAAGGAATTTAACGGAGAGCTGCAGGACAGCCGGGTGGGAGGTGAAGGAAGCTGGAGGAAAGGACAGTTCAAAAGGGATGCATGGGGTCACTTCTTGTCCGGGAATGTCGTTCAGGCCTGGATGGTTGCCAGGCAGCTTAGATGGCAGCTCATAAAACTGGGCCAATGAAGGATTTATTCAGAGAACTTATTTGTTTGCTTCTGATTTTTGTCTTGTTTTTGGCAAATAAGAAGCATTAGGGGTGCAGTTAAACCCACTATGTTTTGGGACAACTAATGTAATTCAGCCTCTACCAATTTGTATTCCTGGTTAGTTTTTGAAGTTCTGGGCTATGCAGTCTGCAGTTAGGAAGAGTATATACATATACATATATATATAAAAATATATGTTATCACAATCCTGTCCCTCTTGGCAAATGGTGCATAAATTACAATATTTATATCCTATTTACGGAATAATCTTTGAGAATATATCCTATTTAAGGAGTGTTCTTTGAGAAAACCAGCACAGTCTCTTTCCAAGCTGTCAGTATATAACTCTCCTTTCAGAGACGTTTGTTACTCCATCTATAAATAGATTTTAATACTACAACTTGATGGTAGTGAACAGCAGAAGAGGTGATTGATTTGAATCTTTCATAGTAGCGGAATTTGTAGTATAAGAAAAAAGCACAAACATAATCAAGATCATCAATGATATTCACTGCATTGCTGTGCAGAGCAGACACACAGATGAAGTACAATATTCACAGGCCTCTTTCTGTAACAATTACTGACTTTATCCAGCTGTGTCCAAAGTTATCATGCAGATGTTTCGTAGGCTAAAACTGGTGTTCAAACATCTGCTTAAATTTTACTATCGCAAATTCTGCTGTTTTTCTTCTCATAGTGCTCCTTTGGCTTATGGGGTTTTTTTTTATGAGATCCCTGATACAGTGATTCTAGAAGCACTGCAAAACTCATTGCTTATCTTGCAGCAGCAGTCGGAGTTTCCCTCATTCTCTCCCCACCTCCTTAAAAACTGAATTTTCACGGCGTAGCTTATCATAGATTTGGTATTCTGTAATGGGAAAAATCCCTGTTTAAGTTCTGGCTCCGTGTCAGGTTTAGCAGATGAACTGGCCAAACAAGAAAGCTGTGTAATTGCAGAATCTGATCATGGAAATGTGAAGACCTTTTCCTCCACAAGAGTGGGCAGCTTCACTTCTAATGCAAGCAGCTCTCTCTTTTCTCTGCCCTTCCCACCAGATAGATTGAGAGATCACTTTAGAAAAAAACATTTCCACAGACAAGATATACAACAAAGTATTGCCTGTTGGAAATAAGTGCTTCCATGAGCCAAAATCCCCAAGGGCTGCCTTAACAGCACCCACTTTTTCCTGACAACTTCAGATCTGCTCATCCCTTACAATGTGCTGATCCCATCACCCACTGCCCTTCTCCCCCTCTCCTCCATGCCCTGCAAATGCCTCTGCCTATGGAAAAAGCCATCCAATAGCTGGTGCCAGACCTCGTGAGCATCAGTCTTGGTGGTTTTGGTGTGAGCCTGCGGGCACACACATGTACGTGGGGGCTGTGCACACACAGGGGCAGTGACACCAGCCAGGCAGGCTGGCACTTGGTGAGGGCACCACTCTGAGTTTCCCCTCCCTAACCAGCCACAGGTGACTCTCAAGGACTTGCTTTGATTCCCTTTCCTCTGTCACAAGTGTTGGAAATTGCCAGTGGGCTCAAAAGTTACTGAGGGATACGAGGGCTGAGAGAAGGAGAGGAATATGCAGCAGCATGATCCTGATTTCCTTGGGGTAAAGGCAATATACAGGCACTTTTAAATCAAGCTTCATTTTCAGGGTTTGAAGATTTAGCCTCTAAAATATCTCCAGCTATTTTTATCTGTCTTCTTAACTACTATAGCACATAAATGTAAAAGTATTTTCAATGAGAAAACTCATAAAGATAAGGGGGGAAAATAGCTCTGTATATTAACGTGCTGTTCTGAGACAATCCCTGTCCAGTGGCACTGGTCAAAACTAGCATTGATCAAAAATGGAATTTCAGTTTTTTGAGGAACCCCATCATTTATTAAACATTTATTGATTCCATTACAAAATCGCACACAGAATCAAGCAGTAGGAATTACTTCTAGAGCAGAATGCTGGAAAAAAAATCCCACCCCTAAAAGTATGACATGGCATAAGGTATACCATAGCCTGTTTAAAATACTGTGGGTATTGACTGAGCAAAGAACTCGCCTGGGGAAACTTTACCCCAGAGCTTACAGATTGTAGGATCTCCCATTGGATTTTCCACATCCATCTGTGTGGCAGCCCATGGTGATGAGGAGTGGTAGCATGGCAGTGCCATGGCCACAGAAGTGCCATGGGCATGGTGACAGCACAGACAGCACAGCATGTGGGAAAGCTGCACACATGGACAGATCCTGAAGGGTGTAGGAGACTCTGGAAAATCACATTTGAATTTACCCCAGGGAGCTGGTTTGTCTACCCCTATCCTTGCCACTGCTGAAACCAACTGTTTCAGTTTTCCCAAACAAGCTGAAAACATCAGATTCAATGGTTCATTTCTGCGCTGGAAATGCTCTAAGGCAATTAATTGCCACAGGTTTTTGCAAAGCTTCATTTTCCATGGAAGGTTTTCCACCCAGGCATGATTACCAGCAGTGGTGTGTTAGCAGGGGCTTCCTCTTGCCTTACCAGGTCACAGCCTGGTTGTGACTCCCGGGGCATTTACCAATTTACTTCTTTCTGATGGAAAATGCTGGGGGTGGGGAGGGGAAGCATTAAAACCCCAGGATTCCAGTGGTGATCTCAGAGCAGTTTCTCACTGCCACGACTCCAGCGACTCGGGGGAGACAGTGATGCTCTCCAGCCCAGCTTTGGGAAATGCTCCAGCTGCACCAGTGCCGTGGCCAAGGCATTAACTGTTCATGGCCCTGAAGCTCTGTGCACTTGCCCTGCTGCATCTCATCCCCTTAGCTCCTGCCCTCATGGAGCTGAAGCAGGTGGATATAGTAACAGGAGTGGTCCAGAGGAAGCAAACAGCTGAGTTCCTGCAGCATTAGATCTGCACGGTGCTTATTCAGTGCCTTTCACATAAAAGAGCTTGAAAGCACTTTATAAAAGCCAGGCCCAATCTGATTCTAGGAAAATCAAAGGCAGTAGCTGAATGTCACCCAGGGAAGGAGCAGATATTCCTGCAGATAACTCACACAGCACTTACAACTCGTATGCAGCAGTGCCTGGCACTAAAAGCTCTTGGTGGCTCACCACGTGTGCAGCTGCACTGTGCAAAAGTCCAGACCAGTTATTAGCTCCACACTAGCAATATTCTGCCACAGATTTCACCCGCAGTCCACAAAACTGAATTTCTTCAGGGCCTGTAGCCAGGGTTGGGATGTGACGGGTGTAGAGTAGGATCAGAGCAATGCCAGACAGATGGGGAGGGTAGATTTGTTACTTGGATATGAAAATGGTTTCTTTCATTGGGTGCATGGAATTTTATGAGTCTGGTTATTTCTCAAGGCGTTTTGAAGAGGTTTTGCTGGAGGCCAGAGCCCTGAGTAGATTTCCTTGCTTTGGTGAATTTCCAAGTCCCGCACTGGAAGCGTTTAGCCACAAGGCAAAGAGCTTTTTCTGGGGCAGGCTCACCAAAGTGCTATCCCAGCGACAAACAGGATATTGCTGGCAATAACTGTAACAATAGGGACTGTTTGGATAGTGAGTAGATGCTTTAAAATGCTGGTTCCACTCTGTCTTTTGAACATCAAATGCTGATTTTCCGTGAGCAAAGGTCTCTCAGCCAGGGTGACTTGTATTGTGCCTAGCTATGTGAGGTTACAAATGTTTATTTAGGGCTGAGGTTGGACTAACAAAAAAACTCAATTCAACAACTATCAGAGTTGGTTTAATAGCACCAAAGTTAGATGGCTTACTCTGTGAAATACATAAGAAAAATGTTTGTTGTTACTTAGGAAGCCACTGAGCATTTTATATTCATGAAGCCTAAAAACATAGCAATTTTTAGCATGAAATTTATGCGCCCTAAAATTTATATTCAAGCTTCCTGGAGAGGTAATCAATGCCCCAATGCTGTCAGTGTTTAATAGGCATTTGTATAATGCCCTTAATGACATGCTGTGAGTTTTGGTCAGCCCTGAAATGATTGAGCAGTTGGATTAAATGATTGCTGCAGGCCCCATCCAACTGAAACTTCTCTATTCCATTCTATTCCAAAACTGCATTTCTTGTAAGTAAAAAAAAAAATTCTCCATGTTTAAAGGAGCAGTAACAATGGCTTGCAGCTAACTTGGCCCACTGTGCAGACAAGGGTGATTGGACTCATTAGATGGCTGAAGTCTGAGAAAAAGAGAATTGTGAGTCTTAAGCTCAGCTCTAGTTCAGGCATAATACAGAGATGAATACCATAAAAACAGCTTTAGGAGCCAAAGTTGCATCTTTGATAAATGAGAGAGGTTGATCCCTCCGAAGAAGAACTTCAAAGACTCTGCAAAAAGTAGATGGTGTAAATATGTCCCTCCTTCCCTCAGTGTCGGCAGAAACTGGTGAACATTTATAAATAGTGAACCCATTTGAAAAAAATTAGCATTGGCATGTGATCAGCTAATTAATAGCATACAGAATAGCTCAGCCCTGACTGGGGCTCTGTTAATTAAAAGCAATATAGAAGAAGAGAGACATTACTTACTGTTAGGAGACACATTTTTCTCCTTCAGTTATAATTCAATGTAATCTGTCTGACTTGGCACTGAAGTGGGCTGGAGCATCACCAGTCCCACAGAGCAGTGATCCCAACCTTGCTGGCCAGACAAGCTGTGCAAGAAGGGAGAGTCTCCTGCTCTGGCCTTTTCAGTAGCATAGAAGCAATTCTACTGCTCTTGCCTAGAGCAGGCAGCTTGTACCTGTGCAAATCCACAAATCTGTTCTATCCTGCCTGTATCTCACAGCACTGACCCAAATCCCTGTTCCTTGTGTCCCCCCATGAAAGGAAGGAGTTGGAAGTGGGCTGTCAGTGATCCTGGGGCTGCCCATGGCTGGTTGCTCTCTGTCCTGGGGCAGGCAGGAGCACCCAGAGGGGACAGGCCAAGCATCAGGCAGCTCTGCCTTGCAGCCAGGAAACACCAAGACATGGCAGAAACCCAAAGGGAGCCCTGGCATCCCAAATTTCTTCAGCTACAGGCACAAGAGCACATCTGTCCACGCTTTTGGTGTGCTGGCTGTTTTTAATTGATTGCTAATGCACATTGGTTTCAACCCATCCCTCTTGCCACAGTGTGATAACCCTGAGACCATCACATTTTTTTCCCTTTTGAAACTGACAGGAAGAGACTGCCCAAGCAGATTTGAAATTTCTGCACGGGTGCTTCTGTGGGAGTCTTCACACTGCCACATTCTTGAGACAGTTGTCTCCTATAAACAGTCTTGGTAGCACATTAGAGAAACTCTTCATTCAATGTTTGGGGTCATTAAACTCAAATAGTTATAAATAGCCCTGAAAGAGAGCTGTGATGTTTATTTGCATGGATATTTGCAGTGGGTTTTTTTTTCCTTTTAATGTTCATCCAATTATGATCACACAGATTTGAACTTTATCCTTGGGACAAGAAAGCATTGACTCTTTTAAGATCTGGCTCTTTAAACTGGCAGCCACTGAACAGATATGTTCATTTTGCCTCTCAGGAGCTGAAAAGATTTCCCTGCCAGTCTTCCTGGTATCATCCAGAAGAGACCAGGGGTCTCAATAAAACATTCAAGGTATGATGACAACAGAATCACACCAGTGCAATTCTAATGCTTTCATGGGTGGATTTTTTGAAGATGAATTTTACAGAACCACTAATTCTCAGTCTCCCCACAGAAGGTTTTATTCTATCCTGAGTCATACAAGTCAGTGGTGATGCAGTGATCCTCAGGCTTTTTCACATCCAGGAAGCCTGAACAGTGTTTTTACCAAAAGATGCCTTTTGCCTGAATCACCATGGTTATTCCACCCTCCTTTGAGAGGCTCCACATACACCCCCAAACATCTTAGGGCCTTTTCCTTCTGAAGGTGTTTTCAGCATGCAAAGACCTGAGATAACTATCGCTGCTATCTCTTCCTCCCACACATCCCTGTATTGTCCTGTGGCTGCACAGCCCACTCCAAGCCCATGGAGACAGAGGTGTGTGCTTTGGGTTTCTGTTCCTCAGGGCAGATGGTTTCTGCAGCAGTGCTCTGAGCTGTGGTGACAAAATCCCCATTGTCCCCTGCCCCTACATCCCCGTGGATGAGCCTGCAGCACCTGAGCTGCTTCTTACCTTTGCCTTTGGCTGTGCTATGAAACCTGGTTTGGTTTCACTTTGACTTTATGCTCCAGAGAGGTCCAGAAGAGCTCTGCACTGATCCACCAGCATCCCACTGGTGAGGCAGGACTCAGCTGAGAGCCCAGGAGCTGCAGCAGCCCAGCAGAGAGAACTCATTTCTGCAGCCAGGGGATGTCCTTGTACCCCAAGCACAGCTGGAGACAACACAGCTCCATGAATGACATTGGCAGCCTGAAAACTGGGTGGAGAGAGTAAGCAAACTACAGAGCACATCACAAGGGATAGTGGCAGGAATTAGAGGAGTAGATGGAGCAGCCATGGTGCTTTATCCAGAATTATCCAGCCTAAATTCCACCTAAGCCCCACCTGTCTACTCTTTTGTATTAGAGATGTGGTTCCTGAAGGGCAAGAAGAATCACAAAGAATGCTAAACAAGGAGTTAGAACATTTGAATGTGTGTTGCTGATTTGGATGTAGAATGATGAGATTTTTTTTTAAGGTCAACCACAGGCCTGAGGGAATGAGTTGGAAAGATGAAAAAGTCCAATGGATTAAAAAGAAATATTTTTTTGCATGATATGTGATTAACCCAGGAACTTTTATAAAGTGATAAGGGAATTTATTGCTTTATAAAAGTTCTTGAGGACAAAATTTTAACAAGTTTTGCAAAAAGAGGTTATCAGGGTATCACCATGTATCAGGGTGATTGAGTGCTGTCATAAGCAAATGAAAAAGACTTCTGCAAGAAATGAGCTAGCACAACCTTGGTTTAGAGTTCGGGACAAGACCTAAATTTGGCCTGGTGAATGGCAAATTATCATAGAGCTGCTCACTGCTATGTCAGAGAAGAAGACACCAGGCTGTGAGTTTGGCCCAACCTTGTGCCCAGAGCTTTAGAAAATTACTTTCTGGCGTGATTCTTCTGATATATGGATGGCAGACAGATTTTGAATTTTGCTTACCCAGAAATGGGCTGCTGCAAGGAGACACAAAGGGATTTGAAAAAGTGACCCTTTTCTTCTCCACTACTCCAAGATAGTCAGGCCTAGTCTTTGTCATCTGCATAGCATTGCAGGAGGTGACATCAGCTGAGAAGACCAAAACTGAAACTGTGGCCTCTGGCCCTTGAAGAACAATCTCTACAGAACTTAATCACATCCATTATCTCAAAATCAATAATTGACTTGATACATGTGGCCAAGCCACCCACATGAGGAGACAAAGCCACTTTATGGGTGCTGCCAGACCAGGCAGCCAAGTAGATGCTTCACAGCAGAAGATGCTCCACATGTAGGAAAGAAAAACAAAAATTTATCAAAGAAATCTGAGGAACCAAATTCCTAGACACGTAAAAACTTCATTTCTGCCAGATGTGGCAATGTTTTCACTAAGCCATCATTGCAATGGTTTGGTTAATGATCAAGTCAATGCTGAATACCTCCACTAAAATTTGCTTCTCATTTTCTGCTCTCCGGATAAAGTTGATACCTTGATGTCTGCACTAGTGATACACATCATGGCTACTCTGCACCACGGAGTAGATTTTGCCGTGCAGGCAGAGCCTTTCCTATGTCCTAACTTTCCACTTGTTATGGCCAGACTTAATGACATCATGGAAATGGCAAGGGATGAGGAAGAGCAAACATATTTCCTTCAATTGTTCTGTTCAGACAAAGTCATTGAACAGTAATGACATCTCCTGTCAAATTAATATTTATCTTTGCAATGAAAAAATGCAAGTTATTATATTTCTCACCTGCTTTTTTTAAGAGTGACCATTTGCCATTCTCCATTTGTATTGTCCTTGTACCTCAAGCTGTGGGTCTTCCACCTAAGTCAGGGAATATGTTACTAAAGAATGAAAGTTTTACAAATTGTCACCCAATGTTTTATGCCAAGGGGGAGCGAATTAATGAATTCTGAACAGGATTATTGAATTAGTATTCATCTCCCTGTTTTGCCCAACTAATATCTGGGAAAGTGAGTTTTAAAGTAATGTCTAATAATTAAAAGATTACAGAAAAATTTGATTTACCCTATTTAATATCTAGATTCATTTGCATTCAAAATTAGAGGTCTCTCCCCTTCATAGATTTAAAGCTAAGATCAAAACCCTCCTCTTAAATGGAAAGTCCTATGAAAGATGGCTTGGAAGGGTCCTGGGGGACACGGTCACTTGCTGGGTGTTGTTGTCCCCTAGCTAGTCCTCATATCCAAAGTGATGTTTGTGGTCCCAGGGAAGGGGAAGGCATGAAAGACCACGACAGGCTGTTACTTCAGCAAACACAGTTCTCCAGATTCTGTGTGTGTCCAGTGGAGCAGCAAAGCCAGCAGTGGGGCTGCCCCAGGGCTGCCTTTTTACCTTGGGAACTGGCACAGCAATGAATCCATAAATACGCCACCCACCCTCAGGGGAAGAAGAGGCTGGAAAAAAACTTTCACTGACAGGAGAAGCACTGGGAAAAAACAAAAAAAAACCTCCCAAAGGAAGGAGATGGACAGCTGTAAAAATATTCCCAAGCACAGTGGCACAGGAGGCACAGTCAGGATGGCATTGGAGCAAGAGGGAAAAAGCAGCACAGTGCTGTATCAACATCCTCACTCCTGGTTCAGGACAGTGTGCAAGTGTCTCATGGAGACAGCAATCCCAGGGATGGGCACAGGAGCCAGCACTTAGGCACCTGAAAGGGTTAAAGAGGGTTGTGCAGAGGGGCTGGACAGAAAGGTCCTGCCACAGTGCAGGAGGATGCCTGAGATGATTCACTGAAACTGCTTTCCAAGCCCTGCAAACAGAGGCCACGTCTCTTACTAAAGACTCTCTGGCACTGACTCCAGCTCTAACTTTGAAGTAATGGCATTAACAGTATCTGCTCTTGCTTGGCTTTCTGCAGGCTTTAAGGAAAAGCACAGCTTCAGCAATGAGTGGGAAAACATACATGTTCAAACATAACATTAATTTCTATCCCCTGGGAGATGGGACCAAAAGAGCATCTATTTGCAATAATATGCTGCTTTGCTGAGAACAGACTTAAAGGAAAATCCCATAAGATTGGAAAATGTGTTTTAAGTTCACAAACTGTCTCATGCTCCGTCTTCAGAGCTGGCAGCCATCCAGGTGCTGTGTCCTCAGGCCAGACCCTCCCCATCTAGGACACACTTGGTTTCTGAGCAATCACCCCAGCTCCATTTCAGAACTGGTTTCCTCTAATAACTAGGTGTAAAGTCAACATTTATGTCTAATTTTGGGAGCCCTGTTGCTGAAGACCCTGTCCATGAGCAGTAGAAATGCAGAGACTTGATTTTTTTGTTGGAAAGTTGAGGCATTTCCACCAGGGAATCTCATCTCTGGCACAAACTCACACTGAAAATGCCTCCTGAGACCATCTATTTATTGTGTCTATATCAAGCAATGGCTTGTAGCAGTAATGCCCAGGACTTCATGTTGTCCATTCCAGCTGGGACAAGAGCACTGCTCCTGGCAGTTTGGGCTGATGATCCTGCTTCCCAAATGGGTCCACATGGGCACACAAACTTCACTGAGGGCTCGTGGTGTATCTGCATATAAATCACAAAATAGCTCTACAGAGCTGTTTTGAAACTGCATCTTTATATTTGTTTAGTTGTAGCTACAAAAAAAACCTTTTCAGCTGTATCAAGAACACAAAGGAGATTGTAGAATTGCTTGTAGCTTCTATTTTGAGCCTATTTTTGCTCTTTGAAAACTTGCCAACAAAATTTTCTGCAAAACCATGAACAACTTCTAGGAGGCCATCAAGATGCTATTATTTGAGGTTCAAGAAAGACTCTTTACCTCCTCAGTACAGCTCTGCTTTGTTCTGGGTAGCCAGTAATGTAACCAGTGAATTGCAAAAATCCAGCACAATTCCTTTCATCTCATCACCTTCTGGTTACTGCTCAGGATATTTTAAGCCTGTTCCTGGAATACAAGGGAGCAACAGCTCTCATTAAAAAAAAAAAAATATATGTGAAGTACAGCTTTAAGAAAATAGTTTTCCAAGAATATCAGCCATGAAAACAGGATCAATTTCAACATTAAAAGAGGAGTTCATACTCAAAACAAATTCAGCTAATCTGCCAGAAACCAGGCCTTATGGATGAAGTCCAAATTAGCTGAGCCAGTTCATGATATCATTAATATGGAGACTTTTCCTTTCCATGCATAGAAATAGTCTCTCATGAGTTGTGCCACTTGAAGATCTGCTGGGCATTTACCTAAACCATTCGCTTTGGTTCAAGTCCAGAGGGGTGAGGTTGCTGTGGTTCTTTTATTTTAATATTTGAGAGTGTTAAGTGCATTTTCTCCCTCAAGTGTCCCTCACGGGAAACTGCTAAAATGGTGAAATAATTCATTCTTCATTATTTGAATCACATTGCCCAATTTATTTCCTTTCCTGTAAAGAGCTCCTTGTTGCAATACCATAAGTCCCTCCTAACGCTTCCAAGGAAGGAAGAAGCAACAGGGAGTGTGAATACAAAATGAGATCCCAAATCTGAAGTAATGTTTGACAAAGGAAATCTGTGCCAAGATAATGGGGGAACAGCAATAACTTGTGTTCTCTCCATATGGTGCTCCCAACTGGGTTCCTCTCCCCCTGCCTTCTATTTAAATGCATGAACGTGAGAGATTAGGAAAAGAAAAATAATAATACAAGTCTTGTAACAATTTTGCAAGAACAGTATTTTGAGACTATGCCCGACAGGGTGGAAAGTCCTGAGGACACAGGGGAGTGCTGTCCCTGGCCAAATGCATTCACAGTATGTCTTGGTGAGGTGTGTGAGACATTTCTTACACAAACCTCCTGACTAGAAAGCACCTCGTACTTTCCATCCCATAAAGTCTTTCCAGGTCCTGATCCCCTTTCTTCTGCTCCCTCCAGCTTTCAGAATGAGTGGCCACTTTTCCTTTCCTTGGTATTTATTTTCCACGCTGCTCTTTTTCTCATGAGCAGGGTCTTTCCACCTGAAATGTTAAAGACAAAGCAAGACTGGTTATCTTCTCAAAGCTTTCCTGGGTACAACATAGGCTGTGGAGCTGGCCAGGACCAGATCTAGATCCTGCAGAGCCCCCTCTGAGCCAGCTGGGTCCAAAACCCAACCACAGACATTGCACACATAGCAGTTGCCCCACTGTCCCTGGGTGATGATTATTTCCAGGTGTCTCCTCTGATTCCCTCCCGTGCTGCTGAGCTGGCCAGGGCCAAGGGCATGAGAGCAGATGTTCTTCCTCCTGACAGATGTCAACTCTGCCCCATGGAAAATGCCATCTGAGATGAGTGTGATCCAGCAAGCAGCCAGACAGGGCTTTGTGGGATGGTGGTGGGACCTCCCCACGGTGACCATTATCCATTCCAGCAGCCACCTCTTTCCTGACAAACCCCTGCCACAGCATTCCATAAAAATATTATCTCAGCATTGCCTCTCGTGCTTAAGTTAGAGTAGGTCAGACGAGCCAAGGAGCTGCATGAGAACCAAAAAAATGCCCAAGCAAATAAGAGAGGAGAAGTGTGGGAAAAAAATGTACATCCTTAGAGGATGGAGGGGAAAGGTATGTTTAAGAGCAGACAGTCCAGAAGAGGTCCATAAATCACAAAACAAGTGATTTGTAACAACTATGTTTTGGGGGATATGACTCACAGTTTTGAGCTTTTGGGGTTAGCAAAAGTTCTGGCCAGAGCATTTTTCATGAACTGTCCCACCAAGAGAAAATGCTGATTCACGAAAGCTGAAGCATTTTTTAAATACTTGAAAGGACAAATTCTTGAGGTCCAGGGCCCTCTGGTTATTTCTGAAAGTGCAGCAAAAAAAGCCCAAATTGAAAACATAATATCTGAAGGTTTTGTTTTCATTCCATTGTAAAATGAAAACAAATTGTAAAACCTCAGAAGTTGTCACAAAGCTGAATTATCATTTCCCTGGCCAGTTCTAGTTGGTTGCTGTTATTATCCTTTTTACAGTTACTGTATTGCAATCATTATTATCCAAGGGCAGGCTTCCTCTAAATGAAATATTTGTGCAGCAAAGACAAAAATTTCTGAGGAAAGTGCTTCAAAAAGCATGACTTCAGGTGTGGTTTGGGGCTCTCTCAGTACGAAGAGCTGCAGTGGTTGTGGGGAGAGGTTGGCAATGCTCACAAGCCTTGGCAAACCTGAGGAAGAACCAGACAAGCTTAGGAGAATGGAAAACAGTCTTTGAGCTGAGTGTTGCTCATTGTGTCTTCACTCTCCCTGGTACTGGCTACTGCAGAGGGGTGTTCTCTTCTCTTTTGATGACTTCTGTCATCATGTAAATTTCCAGTAAATCCACATTTCTGATTTACAAGATGATATATGTTCAATTCCCAGAAGAAGGAAGTTACCTCAAACACTCTCAAAGGTTTTCAAGGGGCATCTTCCCTCTGCCAGACACAATCTTGCTCCAGTGAGTGATTCTCAGAATTACTGACTCTGGAACAAGGGCTTAGCTGTGATGCCCAGTGGACATGGAGGGAGGTGTCTGTGGCCACATTCTAGAAATGCTGCTTGTAAATTATGGAGAAATATAAAGTAAAGGACTGGAATGGGAGTTCATTCTGCATTCCCTTAGGAAGAACACCATTATAGTCAGGGGAACTGGGTTCTATGCAACCAGTTCAGTTGAAATTCAACCTATATTCCCATTTCTGTCATGTCACCTCCAGGATCTCTCCCACATATCTGCATTTCTGTTGTCTGTCATGTTAACAAACCAAGGCACTGCTGTTTGATAGGAAGGATTCATTCCATAAGCCTGGAGCTAAAACAGTCAGTCCTTCCCAGGAGCTCCTCCAGGGAGGGCTCAAAATCCTGTCATAAGTATGGATTACATCTGACCTAAGGAAGTTCATCTGGGGTGTCTGAGGACCACTGAATTTCAGATTTCCTACATGGGCAACCCCTATGAATGTGTTCCTGCTGTGAGCTGTCGGGCAAGAAATAAAACAGAGACAACAGAAGTAGTGAGAAGTCACTGCTGACAGTGACTGATGGATTTTCTTCCTTAGAGGAGCTGGAAGCACAACCTGAAAGAGGCTGATTTCCTTTCCCAGTCAGCATGGTGGGTGTGGGTGCCTAAAATTAGATATAGGCTCTATTAGTTGTAAATATTTATGCTTGTTGCCATAATAAATGGCTTTTAGTCTGATGGTCTTCAGTGTGAAGAAATTGTGGTAAATACGTTTTCAGATAGACAAAGGAAGAAGTAATAGATTTTTAGGCAATCCTTTTCAAGGCTGGCTATGTTCTTGGTTTCATCTGGTTTTGGAAGGCTCACAGAGCTGGGGCAAATCTAAGTCAGGAAACCCTTGAAGTAGTGAATGTATGACATACTATAAAAAGACAAGTAGATGAATAAAATAAGAAAAAGAAGCAGGTATTTCAATTAATGCAATTCTGTGAAAAATTCCAAGCTCACAAAGAATCAGAGTAAAGATATTTATGACACACAATAGATAATTTCTCAAGAAGTAGTATCAATTTTCCCCTTATATATTTATAGAACATGCAAGGAAATGTTCACATATTAATAATTCTGTGCTTTATGTTTGTCAAAGAACCAGATTACAAAGAAGCCATATGTTTGGGGATTTTTTCCCCAAGTTTCATTCTTTGTTTCATTAATTTGTATAAACAATTAGAGAAGTACCTAGAGTTTCCATATCAGGGAATTTTCCCACAAATCATTTCACAGATGCCTCTTGCTCAGCAAAGACAACAGTTCTAATGTCTCTCTCTATTTCACAGATGGAACCCCTGTTAATTACAGAGGCTCATTAATGAGCTTTATTTCTCTCCATGTTTTGTAACAATCAGAGGAATAAGAGGTGGATCAGCAGGGGAATACAGATGCCATTTCTCCAGTTCTGGGAAATCTCCCGTGTACCTGCTCAGAGAAAAGCAACCCCACCAAAATCCTGGTAAGGGCCAGAGTTCACCAGCAACAATAGGAGAGAACAGTAACAGGAACCAGAAAGTCAGGGCAGATCAGGCAAAATAAACAGCAACTTCAAAAAATGTGCAGAGCCCAGAAGGAAACTGGACTTTGGCATTCACGCTGTACAATGGAGCCTTTCCCAGGGTAGAAAAATATGTAGTTGGCTGGAAAAGTTTTCTCTCTTGCCTGTGTACCTCAGGCCATGGCCAGATGTGAGAGGATAAAAAAAACATATATATATATATATATATATATATGTGTGTATATATATATATTTCTCTTATGGAAAATTAGATCAGGGTTTTTTGAAGCCGCCTTGTAAAGCTGGAGATCCCGTTCATGTCAACTTGGAAACAAACATTTTGGGTTCCCTGGGAAATCCTCTCCCCTCATTTTGATTTCCAAGGTGTTCAAATCCACTTCATTCAGCTTCCTGAGCTGCTGAAGGTTCCCAGCTCCTCCACCTCCAAGAGTCCTGTCTCAGACATCAGGGTCATCCCTGCAGGCCACCAGCAGGCCCACCCTCAGCACCCTCAGCATTCTATATTAGTTTATAAAATGGCTTATTTGGGTGGCCACTGAACCCTTGGCTATGGAAACACAAGTGCTCAGCAGGAGTCTCAGTATCAGAGACTTTGGTAGCTGCAGCAGAGGATGTTTGACATCACAATTTCTGCAGCCACCCAGTTGGAGGGAAGGCCACAGATTCCCTTAGCTCAGCAAAAATGCAGAGTAACTGGGAGATGATCACTGACACAGGGAGTGCAATGGATACACTCCAGATGTCTCTTTGACATCTGCTGGGATTTATATTCACCCATTGGCAGATGGGAAACCTCAGTTCTGAAAAAAACAACAAAAAATAATCTATGGGCTGAGTTTATAGTAAGGTAGCCAAGACTAGAACTTGTAGTGGTTTGTTTGTCATCCAGCTATTTCTAGAAATACCTCCCCCTGCCCTCTTGGACACCAGGGTGTGTATTTCCCAGACTTGTAGCTGTCTTAAAAGAAAACAGACTAATACTAGGAAGAAGTGAGACTGTGGAGATCAATATGTCTGAAGGAACAGGGGTGGGAAAAATTCCAGAGAAAAATGTTCAAGAGGGAAAGCATATTTGCTAGAAAAAAAACCTCTGCAGTTTGCCATCACACACATTGCCTTGGGTGAAAAAAGAGCTTTTTTGAAATGAGCAAACATGGCAGCACAGGCTAAGGATGTGGTCCTGAGTTCAAAAGGATACAGCCCTTATTTCACCTCGTAATTACAAAGTGAACAGAAGGTTATGAGGATGAAATTATTTGTAGGATTGAGTTAATTTGTCCCTGGTGCATTCCTGTGATTACAAGAAGATATAATTTTTCCATAGCTCACCCTCAGCTTACTTTAGCCCTGGTTTATTGGACTCCAATCCATCACTGACCAGGTAGATATAACCTGAGGAGTGTCTGACTTCCTCCATCTGTTTGCTAAATGTCAGGGAGCCCACTCAGACACCCCAGGCTGCCTTATGAACATACCAGCAACAATTTAGCATTTTAACTGAAGGGGATGGGTTTGAAGAGATATTTGGAGGTACATCTCCTGACATTTTTCTCATCCTAATTTCTCCAGAGGGTCTCAGCAGCCAATCCATATTTTATTAGAGAATCTGCTCCTAACGCAAAGTCCAAAGGTCCTGTGTGTACAGAGGAATGTTGCTGTTCTGAGAGGGCAGAGATTTTTGAGAAACTCCTTTGTTTTGAAATCCTCTTAAAACCAAACCAAACCAGTTTCTTAGTGGTCCTCAGTGGTGTGGTATAAACAAGATTTAATTCTCATATCTTTGCCATTTGCTCACTGCTCTCCCCACTGAAATGGCACCAGCTGGCCATTATTATTTCACACTCCGGAGGGTTCAAATGTTCATGAGCTCTCCAGTGCTGGGAGCTCTCATTACCGAGAGCAAAGAAGGGTTTCTGGGCTGTTTGGTCAAAAAACACACTTCATATATGAGCACAGCATAATAACGCATATGCTGCTTAATATTAAGCAACCCATTGCACACTATTGATTGCTTAAAAACAAAATGAACCACTGTTATTTTAGATGATTTTGATCATTAAAGCCCTGCAGGCAGCAGGCATCACAGCAGTTAATAGTAACAGTATTTAACATCAAGGAGTAGGATATATTAAGCAAACATTAAGTTCAACCCATAAGCAGTCTCTAGTATAAGCACAGCAATACATAAAAGCAGGTTTGTGTCAATACTCACATTTTATTTGGAGGGAGACACTGCCTTGGGAGGGTCATGCAGCTGCAGGGCAGGAATCATGGCCAAATCATCTGTGTCATGGACCAAAGCCTTACCCACAGCCCCGCCTGCCCCTACCATCTGCACAAAAGTTGCTCCTGCCTTTATTTTTCCCCTGGAAGAGCTCAAGGTTTAAGCCCAGTTTGCTTTGCCAAAACAGCTCCCAGTCGTCCATCACATCGTGATTTCTGTTTCAGTGTCTGCTCACGCACAGGGAGTGGAATCACTCTGCTGAAGGCAATATTCCTGTTGGCATGGCCAGGATGGGGATTTCACCCTGTGCCCCAAAGCCTTTCCAGCTGGGCAGCCAGGCTTTCCCTTTACTGCCCTTCGTGCTGTTTCTCCCAGCATTGCTGAGTCCATACCCACAGGAGTGGTGCTGGAGATCACTGAACTCTGCCCTGAGGGCAACAGCAGAAATACAGAGTGAGGGACTATGGCCCACAGCAAGTTTTTGTGCTTTCTGCCACGAAAAACTTCCCTCCATATCTTCATTCAGCCCCTGTGCAGGTGTAATTACACGTTTGCCTCCATGCATGACAAGGAAAGTCCTTCCCATAAGCATGTTTACACTCATCTGGGCTTCACCACTCATTAAAAATAAGCACACACTTGCGTGTTCTGCTGAAAAAAAAAAAAAACCAGAATGAGGAAAGTCGGAATTACGCAATATGGAAAGAATACTCTCCATTTATTAAGCGTGTCTTGACGGTACATAAAAAAAAAAACATTCTGGAGCTTTCTTCTGGGCCAAATATTTCTCCCACTTCATACCATAGGTATGCTCCAATTGTGCTGGGAGCAGAATGGCAACACTATGACTCACTCCATATTGTAGGCTGGAAGCACCATATTTTATTTCAGAATTAAATAGATCATAGGCATAAGATTTACAAGGCAGATCTTTGTAAACTCTACTCCAGTGTGTTCTGGAGTACATTTTGATCAGTTGCACCATCCAGTCCCTCTCCAACTACAGCCCTGGCTGTGCTTATTTTTAAATTTACAACTATGCTGGGAATATAACTTGTCCAAATCACCTTACAGTGGCAAGTGCGGGAGTTAAATGAATTTTTTGTGTTTCTTTCCAGAGCAGCCCTCATGGCAGTAATTTCTGCCACACATTTTTGCCATCAATTCAGCATTGTGACTGTGCTGAAGCACTCAGGCACAGATGAAATGATGCTGTCCTTGCATCTCATAAGAGCCTACTAAAGTGATCCAATTTTTGTCTGCCAGCCTATAGGGAGTGAGAATGATCATCCTCCTGCTTTGGTTTTGCATAAATTACACAGGGCTGGCCCCTCAAGACAACCACGGGCTGAAGGTTTGGAATTAAGTTTTCTTTGGGAGGATGGAAGCAAAAAAATAATTTAATTCCTGGCATTTAGCAGATGATGCAAAGCCTCTATGCTGCTTAGCACCAGTTTCATTTGTAACAATCCAGCATTGTCCCCTCTGCGTAGGCTCAGACACCAGCCAGCATCACTGACCACAGCACAGCCAAACTTCAGAGGAGCACATGCAGTCCCTAAAAAACATCCACAGTGTTAAAAACAAACCCTGGGAAACAATCCCCTGACCCACAGCCTTTCTCACTGGCACTGAAGCATTTTTAAATCCAGCTGCCTGTCTCAAAACTGAAGGGGCTGTTGCTGATGTTTACTCTGGAAGTGCCTTTAGCACCAGGCATGTTTTTCACTTCTGACAAGCAAAGCCCATGTGGCAGAGCTTTGGCAGCCACATCAGCCAGCCACGCTCTCTAGGGCTTGCCTCTGAAAAGACGGCATCACATCCACGTTTTGTGGAACACACAGAAATCATGTAAAATGTTGGAGGTTCCTGCATATCCAGCAGCTGAAAAGCCATGATTCCTTGCTGCAGCTCTGGTTTTATACGTGAGGTTTGTGTTTAACCAGCCCTGACCGCCCCTGCACACCTCAGTGGCTGCTCCACATCCAGGGAATCAGGGCAGATGGAATCAGTGCTGTAAATCTCCAGCTGCCTGGCCTTGGGTTCCAGCCAGAAATCCTTCCTTCCCCCCTTCCATGGCCCTCTCAACCCCTCCTAAGCCCTGAGCTTTCCTGGGATCAGCTGCACCTGACGCCTTCGGTTCAGGGCCACATTCCTCCAGGGAACTTTGAATCCCTCAAAGGGTCTGCTCCAGCCAGGGGGCTTTTTAATTCCCTTTGGAAAACAACGGTGCAGGATACCAGAGACTCCCTTCAGGGGATATACGTGCAAATAAAACCTTAAAACTGTTGGTTGTGTGGAAAGAGCTGGATGGCAGACAGAGGCATTTTGCTTTTGGTGGCAGCATCCTCCAGAGACAGCCTTCCCTATCAACACAGCAATCCTCACAGCTCTGGGAAAACTCCACACTCCCATGGGTGCAAACCATGCACCTGTGGGAGCATGGGGAAGGACACTGCAGGGTTAAAAACAAGCACTATCAGGGTGTAAAAACGTGTCCCGTAAAATCAGGTTGGGGTTTTCGCTCTATATCAAGTCTGTCCTGAAAAAAATGCTCTTGAAATGGAAAGTATCCCACAAAAATAATAGAAGGTTTCAAAAATGAGGTGTGTAAAGGAAAAAAAAATTCCAGCATTGTAGACATCAAAGTCAGGGACTGTGTGCTAAAACAATACAGAGCAGCAAGGTAAAAGTCCAGAGGGAGCAGGGAGGAAGAGAGAATAGGAAGCTCAGGGCAGAAGGATCCTCTTTTTTTTATGGAGTTCATACCTACAGAATAGCCTAAATTACCTTCAACTGCCCAAAATTCAGAATAAAAATTTTCTACTAGAATTCAACTGCCCAGTGAAATTCCTGTGGCACTATCAATGCAGTTCAGAGGAAGAGTGGGCAGGGAGTGGATGCTCATTCACACAGCCCAACATCACATCTTCTCCTTCAAAAATCACACTGTTCTTGTCCTGTTTATCTGGTCAAATAAGAATCTACAGTAATATCCAAAAAAAGCCATTGTGCTGTCAACATACTGTGATGGTTGAAGAGTGCACGGGCAAAGTAAAACAACCTTCACAGCACCCCTCCATCCTGAAACCAGTGGAAGTCCCAAGGAGAAGGGCATGTCTGTGGTGTCCCATTTGCTGTTGATATAGCCTCTGGTTTTAAGTTTTAAACCTTCCATGTAATAATGAGATTTCCATTTCTTTTCTGACGTGCTTGAGGCCTGCAGGTTATTGAGTTTAAAAGCCAAAACATACAGACATAGAATTTTGCTTCAGGGTTGAAAAAACATATAACCTATTGGAAGGGTGGGATCAAGTTAGCCTTTGTTCTCCCAAATTTCACATAAACAAGCATGCTCATGTATCATGTACAAGGCAAGCAAAATCAAGAGTGCCTTCTTGAACTGGAATATTACTAGCCCATGGTGGGTGGCAGGAACACATATGCAGGTTGTAAGGCTTGAAATTTAGGATTTTGCTCCATAAAATGCCCACATGGGTCAGATGAGAGATTGCCACTCATTTAATGTGGACTGGGTCAGATCCTGACAGCCTGAGCTGCCTGGGAAAGCATTTGCAGGCTGGATGTGCATCAGGATTTGGTCAGAGGCGTTTTGATCCTCAGCAGTATTATTTGCCAGTGGATTGTTCTTGAGAAATATGCATTGACAGCATATAGGGATTGATGTAAAATAGAACCACAACAATATAAAACAAGTAATTTCCAAATCCTGTAGTGGATGGTACTTTATGATGCATGAAATAGCTGTAATGCAGAAATAAAACAGAGTGCAGATTAATGATTTGAGTTTCTTTAAATTGTGATAATTATCCTTATGACTACAATATAACCATATAATTATGCATTGAAACATATATTGTGCCTTTGAAAGACTTCTGGTGTAATTTCTCAGCCATTCAAAGCAGTCATTAAATGATGCTGGGAAACAGTCCACATTGTCTGATGTATTGCCTGCCTCCTCCTCCTCTGCTTTTGTGTGTTCTTCCTCTCTTCTCCTCCTCCTCCCAATCAATTTCAGAGCTACAAAATACCACTGCCTGCCTCAGACTGTGGAAACCAGGAGCAATTCCACCAAAGCCAAACCTGGGGGAGGTGGATCTCTTTGAACAGTGAGGGATTCTCCTGGTCAGAGAAGGGGTTGAAGCCAGCTGATGGGAAGTGGTGCCAAGAGAGTGCTTTAAATCTGCAAAGTCCATCTGAAATTCTTTCTAAATGTAGATGTGAGGGCATGCCTGTGTGTAAACATGTGCCTACAAAAACCCATTGATTTTAGAACACCAATTATTGGTGTAAATGAGTCCCCTGAGGACATTAACTGAGTACAAGGATAACCAGATCCATTGCAGAGCCTATGGCCGATTCTGTTCTCCCATATTTGGCATATCTTCATGAGATGTTATATGTGTGTAAAATATTAGACACTGAATCACCTGTCAGTACCTCTGGGAGATATCTGCCATCTGCTATTTTCCTGCTGTCTGCCATTTCCTATTTCCAATGCCTTGCCTTGGACTGGCAGGTAAATTTGCAGTCAGGAGGTTTCCTGGGACTCTGTTTCTACCCTATCCCTTCTTGTGCACATGCCTGTAGTACCTTCAAGCCTCACATAATTATCTTTGGAGAACTGTGTTGCATGAGCTGAGAGCTTTTTTGTTAAAGGTTACTCACCAAAGGAGCAAGAACAAAAAACAAATAATTAAATCTAAAGGGACAGGAGAGAGAGAGAGAGGGAGAGAAAGAGAGAGAGAGAGAGGAGGAGGACAAGAAAACTGCAACTTTCACCCCTTTATGTAAAATTATGTGCAAACATTCTCTGCTGTGAAAAGCAATTTATATCTAAATATATATGGCCAGATGGGTATGGTAACTCAGTGTTGCTTGAGTCACAGGATCACTGGAAAAAGAAATTATTATTAAAGCAAGCCCTTCTGAAGCTATGCAAGGACTGGTTTCTGGGTTTGGTAGTTGTTTTAAATTATATTATGTTTTGCTCAATAATAAAGAATCAAAAGCATAACTTAGTTTCCAGACCAGTTCTGACCTCTTAGCCAAAATAATGGAAAATTTTCAAAAAATATCAGGAGACGATAGAAAAGCTCATCACAATGCTTTTGCTGTCACTGCTCTGTTTTCCCAGGGACAGCTGATGGAGGGCTGTTCCACTGGAGGTGGAATTTCAATTAAGGACTTAACATTTTAGTAAGCAGGGACTGTAAGAACAAACTTGTGGTAGCAGAACAGCCATATTAACCATATTTATGGATTTGCATTCAGGCTCTCTCTGGAAAGGACAATGCAGGCTCTTTCATTTCCTATGGAAAGCTGGGTACAACAGAGCCATTCTCCTGAATATGTTGCATATAGCAGAGGCATGAGCTGGTTTTCATGTTGTGCAGAGTTCAGCCTCACTACTCTCAGCAGATGGAGCCCCTACTGTGCTCCAGATGCAGCACACACACATCTGAGAACAGCAAATGATCCAGAGTTGCCTCTCTTCTGAAGTGAAAATGAGTCTTCAGTTTCTGCAGACCTTAGTGCTTCTGAAATCCCCTTCCTGAAGTATTTTGTTCTTCCTTTCTCCTACTTTCTTAGTCCAAATATATATGTGTATGTATGAGCAACATCCCTTGTGCCTGGGCTGAAGACTGTAGGGTATCCCAGCCAGCAATCATCAGCTGCAATCATCCTTTTTCATCATTGCATGCAGCCTGTGAGCTTGCCTTCAGAGCAAGGGCAAGCTCTCCTGGGTGATCTGAGAGTCCAAAGCAGTGCCCTGAGCTTCAGCTGTCCTTTGGTGTTGGGTCACACCAGCCATGTGCTGCTTGAGAGATGATTTCCATACAGCCACAGAGGAGGCTTCACATCAGGTGTGAAGCTCCTGTGATTTTATTAATGGGAAAGAACTCCAAATGACCATTTTCTTCTGGTTTGGCTGGTCTTGAACACCGGATTAAATCATCTGACATGACTCATTATCTTTTATTTTTTTTTAATATTCAAAGAGACAGCTCTTAAACCTCCTGTGCCAACAATCATTACTATCCTAAAGAAGGATCCCTAAGACCAGAGCATAACAGAGTACAGAGGAGAGAACACAAGTATCCACTTTGCACAGTAATTTCACTTCTAAGGGTGACAGTTAATCATCATTCCTAGGCTATTATTATCCTTCTTGTTGCATATGTTGTGAGTTACAGTCAGTGACAAGGTCAGATTGGGAAGAGGGTCTCAAAAGCCCGTTCCAGCTTTCAATACTATCAACACGGTTTTTCACACTGACTCAGTGGGATTCTACCCAAGAGAGACACCAGAAAAGCTGAAACACCAAAGAACAGAAAACATAACCAAAGCAATAGGCTGGGGACTCTGGGCACCTACACAAAAGTCACTACAGCAGCAGAAGAGCAGCCTGAAGAACACCAAGTTTGGTAGCACAGTCAGTGGAGTTTCTCTACATTTTTAAGCTTACACAGCAATGGAAAAAAAGACAACTTACTCAGCCTCTGAGTGTACATACCAGATTGTCCCACTATTTGCTGTCATGTAAGATTTTCAAGTCTCATGGTGAAACATGACCTTGGGAAGCCTGGAAGGCAAGACATCTTTTAGGAACAGACGTCTCTTGGGAGCACAGCTCCTACGTGCTCTCCAGACAAATTTGAGACTGTCACTGACAGACAAACAAACAGCCACCTTGCCAGGACAAACTTCTGGGGCAGCTTCTAGCAGCAGACAGAAAGACAGAAAGACAGAAAGACAGAAAGACAGAAAGACAGAAAGACAGAAAGACAGAAAGACAGAAAGACAGAAAGACAGAAAGACAGAAAGACAGAAAGACAGAAAGACAGAAGTGGTGTGGTCTCACTTAAAATTCATTCTCACTAACCTTAAAGGAGCTCTGTTCTCTCAGTCCTCATTTCTGCCACAAGAAAAACCTTGGGTGTACACACACAAAGCCCAGGTGCTAATATCTGAAACTAAGTGTTCAACTGTGGCCTTAATGTCTGCTGGTTTGTCATCAAAAAAATGTGAGTAAGAAATCGAGATTCACTTGGAACGTAATTTTGGTTTTAGACAATTTAATGTTTTTTCATACTCCAGGAATCACTGCATAATGCAACATGCCTATGCAAACCTCGTGGATCTCTGTGTGCTTCCATCCAAGGCTAATCTAATCCTTTACCTAGCTGGTGTCTATTTGGTTGAAAATGAGGGGTTTGCATGAAGAGCTGAGGGAAAAATTCAGGCCCTCAGGGTTGGTAACAAGGTAGAATTTGCCAGGAGAGAAAAATGTAAATGTTTGGGGGTGTGAAAAGGAAAACTAGAAAGATTAGACAATTTCTTAAATAATAAAGCAGCTTTAGAGTTTTAAAAGAGCCTGCACTTCATTTCTGATATATAGCTCCCAGTGAAAATTGGTGGCTTTGTGCTTGTCTGTCATTCATCTACCTCTCAAAACTCCCTGATAAAATCCTGTCCATCAAAAAGCTTAAGGCAAATAGCTGACATGAAAATAAATGTCCTCTCCCAGCAGCCAGAGAGGGTCTGCAGGAACACAGGCATCTGCCCACACACACCCAACCACAAGATCACGACCAAAGTGTTTATCAGTGGAACCTCACCAGAAAGTTTTTTCGGATCTGTTTGCATAAATGTCAACATTGGCTTCTAAGATTTTCCTCAATTTGACAGCAAGTGACATTTAAAGGGACAAAAGATCTTTTCACACACAGAGCAGCAGGGGCTGTCACGCAACTGTAAAGTCTATCTCGCGTCACCATGTGAGTCCGGAGACACAAGCACCATACCCACTCAGATGAATGCTATCATCTCCTCTCCTTCTGCAAGGAAAGCACGTGCCTGTCAGATGCATTTCCCTGCCTTTTAGCTCTGCTGTCAGCACAACTGTCACTTGTTTGCAAGTCCACACGTGAAGTAACCTTCCCAAGAATAGTTTTCACGTTTACACACACGCAAGCAGATTGACAGTGAGGTGAATGTGGACAACACTCACAGCCTGTGATACAGGAGGAGGAAGAAGTCATACATTTTCCACCCAGGTCCAAAAGGTGTTTTGCTTTCCTTCTGAGGTGTGGATAAAAGATATCACAGAATAGTGGAATGGTTTGGGTGGAAAGGAACATTTAAGGTCATCTCGTTCCAAACTCCTCACCCCTGGCAGTGACACCCTCCTCTAGATCAGGTTTCTTAAAGCCCACTCCAGCCTGGCCTTGAACACTTCCAGGGATGGGGCATCCATATCTTCTCTGAATTATACTGCACTAGCCACAATTCTCAACAGAACTGATTAAAACCAGGCTTCATTTTTTCCCCTCTGTAATTTCATTCAATTCAATTCAATATTTTCCAAAGAAACACCTACAGCTCCCTACTTAATCTGTCTTTAGAGAAAAGTAATCAGTTCCACCTTTCATAGACACTATTTCCTTTTATAAACTTTCATTGAAAAGGAAATTTCTTAGGAAATGGCAATTCTTTTAAATGAACATGTTATAAAAAGCCAGCATAAGCCACAGGGAAATACTCTTTTTTGGCATTCATTGCTGAGTTAGTTTTGACGCTCTGAGCACCATGTTGATCCAGAAGTGTTGATCTTCAAGGTCCCTTCAACGCAAATCATTTTCTGATTCTATGATTCCATGATTCAGTGACTTCAGAAGATAAATTGTTTGAGGTGGACCACATTAGAGCAAGCCACGAGCACATGAAGCACCTCCCTGGCTGCCTCTGTCTGTCGCTCACAACGCGGCCGAGGGAGCCCTGCCTCACTCAGAGCACTTCAGCCATGAGCTGCGGGGACAAACAGCAACTCTGACTCATTGTTGATGTACCTCCAAAGCAGAGTGTGTCTAATTTCCACTGAGTGTATCTAATGAGCTGATATTTTATGGGTATTTCCTAAGCACTGTAATATGAGCCCTGCAGATCCCCGTGCTGGAAGTTAGCCTGCTGTTCCCTAAACACAAGTCTCGGTGCTGCAAGCCAGCAGTGGGTGTAAAACTCCTGGTTTCTGTGGGGTGAGCAGGGCATGGCAGAGAGGGCAGAGCTTCACACCCTGGCGGTGTGAGTGGGGAGGATGCAATGCTCCGTGTCAGGGTGCAGAGGGAGGATGCAATGCCTGAGCAGAGCCCATCCCTTTTTCCATCTGCTCGCTCTGGTCATTGCCAGACTGACTCAGAGGCAGGAAGTCTCTCCCCCGGTGGGGAAGGCTGCAGGACAGGGCAGTGTGAACCAGCAGAGCAAGATTAACACCAGTGATGACCTTGTGGGGAAAGGGCAAAATGAGACACCAGCATTTGAGAGGAACATCCTCAGAAGGGATTTATCAGGCCTTTCCTGGCAATGTACTGCACTCTGAATAAACCCAGTGGAAGCATGTGCCACTCCTACTCTGCACCCACATTGTGAGATCTGTCTTTTTGAGCAAGGACCCCAGAGCAACAGTGGGATCAGGGTCAGCCTTTTTCCCTGGCCAAGAGAAAGATGATCTGCAAGTCACAAAGCAGCAAAATTCCAGGAAGAAAAAAATGCCACCGACTCAGGGAAACAATTGGCCTCTGGCCTGGGCTGCCTTTGCACAGACACATCGTGGCTCCTCTCTGTGCAGCTGCTTTGGATTCACAGCAGGCACCAGCCACAGCCAGGGGCCAGCAGCAAAGTTCAAGAATTAAATGATGCTTTTGACTCTTCATTGACCTGTAGAGATGGATGATCTTCTAATAACCAGATTAGAGGTGAGTTGCCTTTCTACATTAGTCAGGAGGAAAGGCACCAAGGTGTGAGCTTCTTAAAAATAGAGTGTGTAAAACCAGGACCAGAATATCTAACCAGCCTGTCCAGACACACAGGGGAGCAGCAGGCTCCTGCTCTCCAGGCAGAATTGCTGCATAAATCTTTAGGATGGCAAGGGTGTACTGGCATTTCAGTATCGAGGGCAAGGTGCTGTTCCCTCCTGGTGGCACAGGCAGCACTGCCTTGCAGACATCTCCATACACGTGGACTAGAGACACATTTCAAAACAGCCAGAAAAGACAGAAATATGGCAAGATGAAAGGGAAATTACTCAGGAATATGCACCAAGCAGAAGTGCTTGCCATCTGAGCCTCAGCAGCTAAGCCTGCCAGCTTTCATCAGACCAGACTCATCACTGACCATGCAGTTAAATTGCCAAAAATAGTACTTGTGCTCCTCAGACAGAGAGACTCCATCCATCTCGCTCCCATGCCAGGCTTCTGCATCACATCCCCCTGTCACAGAGCTGTGGCTCCACTGGATTTGGGCAGAGGGATTTCCACCACAGTTTCTGAGTCACAGTTCTTGTGCTGGTTTTAAACCAATGGCATGTGGTGCAGTTACAGCAGCAGGCAGGGAGAAATCCTGCAGTGACACAAGGCTGCAGTTGTGCCTGTGCTCCCTCTTCTCCATCCTCCTCCAAATCCTGGTTCTGATTCACAAAAGATCCTTAATCCTTACATATTTCAACCGTCACTATGGTTTGAAACTTTACATAGCTACCACTACCTCCAATCTAAGTTGTCTCCAAGGATGAGCCAGTAAGTCACACCCAACTTTCTGTCTCCAAATGGTCGCTCTCCAAGAAGACCAGGAAGCCTTTCAATGCTGCCAGATCTATATCCACTGAAAGAGCTGCCCATTTCCTCTATCATCTCCCTAAGAACCATAGCAAACTGAAATGGTGGTCAGGCACTGGAACAGGCTGCCCAGGCAAGTGGTGGAATCACATCTGTAGAGGTGTTCAAGAGACACGTGGACGTGGCACTTGGAGACACGGCTTAGTGGCAACATGGCAGAGATGGATTTAATGTCTGAGCTTGATGATCTTGTGTTCCAACCTTAATTAATCTGTGATTCTATGAAATACAGCCCTGTCAACCTAATATGAATGTGTGTTAAACCAGAGAAACGCCCCATTACTATTTTCAGTCTTATTTAATAATGCAGGTATAGCCCACAGATACTGCAGCTTACTTTTCAGCTATGATCCTAAATGCTTTGAAAATAAACAACAAAGTGGCTGCTTGGCAGAGAAGAAAGAGAGGAACAGCAAGTTCACTTTGTGTGGTAGGAAAGGGCAATAATTGCAGTGTGTCTATTTGCAGCACAGGTTTGCTGCACACAGATCAAATTGTTAGAAAGGGGAGCTGTGAGCATGGGCGGAGGGGGGGAGAAAAGAGCTGAAACCACAGTTGTTCAGACAAATGGGCTAATCACAGCCTGGGTTACACACACGTGCAGGTGCAGACTGATCCCAGCCAGCATCTGTGGAAAATGTCACTTGGCAGAGGTGCACGTCACACAAAGCAAATGCTGTGCATGCACACAGAGCCCACTGCTGGGAAAGGGTCCTCTGGGGTCTCCACTGCATCATGGCCTCTCAGAAGGGTATGTAAAATGTCTGAATTCTGTCAGGGCTGGGTCAGTTCAGGTGCAGCAGAGCTGTTTTCCTGACCTGCAGAGGGGCTCTGGCTGATGAAGAGCCCTGGGGAGGAGCTGCAATGAGAGCTGGCAGAGGGGCAGCAGTGCAGGGAGTGGGGGGGGCTGCAAGTCTGAGACTGGAATAAACACACCACCCCAAGCAGCATTTTTCCCACCCTCCTGCTCCCAGTTCCACATGGTCGAGATTGCACAGCCCTTCCCTTGCCTCTGCTCCCTGCCTGGTTGTGTAACATCTACAGCCAACCCTTTTATACACAGATTTTGTCCTGTTTCTTCTTTGATGTAAGAGCCCTGGATAACCCTGGGATCAAAGAAAAAGGCAGATGGATAAAGTACTCTAGGTGAAAGCAACTGAGTTCATTCTGCCTTCTGCGTTTCACTTACACCCTGCCTCCCTGTGAGAAGTGTTGGGTGGAACGAGAACAGAAAAACACAGGCAGAAGGAAAATAGAAAAGATGTTTTTGCACATAGCACTAGAAATATCAGAAATTTAAGCAAAAATTATTCCTTTTATTGTATTTTAGTTGTTTCTTTGGGTTTTTGGACACAGCTCTGTGGTCCACACTTGCTTTGTCTTCCCTTCCACTTTGTTTGGCCCCAAGCTGTGGCTGAGCACACAATGTGGTCACTGACTGCAGAGCAGAGTTCCCAGTGCATCAGAGCATCAGCTGGCAGCTGGGCAGACAGATTTACACATCCCAGATGTCCAGAGTGCTGCCTCCAACTCATGCAGGCAGCGTCAGAGAGGGTTTAAAACCAGCAGCATCCTCCCCCTTGAATTTCTCTCCCAGTGCTGCTCAGTGGCAGCTCTCCTTATATGGATGGGTTAGAAAGAAGTCAAAGGGATATCCTTAATAATTCCAGTCTGTGGCAGCAACAAACATCTTCAAAATGCAGCCTGGGGTTGCTACATGAGAGTCTTGGCCCCACTATAACCCGTGCAAATCTGAGTTTCCATTCCTTGATAAACCAGTTCTCCACACCAGAGCTCACTCACACCACTGGCATGAGTGAGAGTGTGACACAAAATGGCTAAATCTGTCCAAGAATCATAGAATGATTTGGGTTGGAAATGACCTTAAAGATCATCTAGTTCAGATCCCCCTGCCACAGGCAGAGACAATTTCCAGCAGACCAAGTTGCTCAAAGCTCCATCCAGCCTGACCTTGAACACTTCTAGCAATGGACCATCTGAAACTCCTCTGGGCTTGGTTTAAAATGCTTCAGACTATTTTGTACACTCAAATTTTGTGACACCAAAGCAGAAAGTTGAGAGTTTCTCAGTCTTTTCTAAAGCTGTTGCTATGAGAATGCACAAAAATACTCAAAAATCCTTTTAAACAAGAAAAAAAAGCAAACAACTTGGCTTTTCTCTGTGCCGAGAACTATGCTTCAGCTGAGCTCAGAGATGTCTGAGTTAATATCTGTTTTACTTAATCTGGCAGCCTGATTTCTTCGAGGATGTACTTTCTGAATTGATTTCTGTGCACCTGTCAGACACATTGCTCTGACAAGGCAGGAACTGGGAAGAAAATGTCATCTGATGAGTTCATCTCTGGACAAAATCAGCACGAGACCCTGAGGTGCATTTTTATACAAGCATCAGCACTGCTTCATTAAAAATCAATAGCAGTTTGCAGAATGCCTGAAAACTCAACAACATCCCAGTGACTACAGAGAAACAAGCCCTGCCAGGCAGCTGTGGCTGAGAGGAACGCGTGCCTTGCTGATGCTCAACACCAATTTCCAGCAGCAGCGATGCTTCACCACTCCAATAATGTTGTGAGAGAAATCAACCCAAAAAAAAATATTGCAGGGACTTAACACTTTCTAAAAGCACATGTGGACAATGCACTCTGTTCTCTGCTGCTCCACGCACCTGCTGGAGCAAAGTGTTCAGGAAACAAGCAGATATGGATCCTGGCATAAAGCTTAGTGTGTGATGGCATGGGTTAGAGGGTGGACTGGATGATTTTGGAGGTCTTTTCCAGCCCTAATGATTCTGTGATTCTGTGACCTGGGAGCATCCTGCAGGGATGAGCAGGACACAACAGCCAGGCTCTGAGGGCACACCTCCAGTCCTGTGTCCAGTTCTGGGCCCCTCAGTTCAGGAAGGACATTGAGGTGTTGGGGCAGGTTCAAACAAAGGCAATGAAGCTGGTGAAGGGTCTGGAGCACAAATTCTATGAGAAGCAGCTGAGGGATCTCGGGGTGCTTAACCAGGAGAAGAGGAGCCTCGGGGGGAACTTCATTGTTTTGCAACTCCCTGAGAGGATCCTGTAGCCAAATGATGGTCAGGTTCTTCTTCTGGGCTACCAGCAAGAGGACAAGGCCTAAAACTGTACCAGGGGAGGTTTAGGATGGACACCAGGATGAATTTCTACACAGAAAGGGTGATCAGGCACTGGAATGGGCTGTCCAGGAGTTGGGATCACTGTCCCTGGAGGTGTTCAAGGAAAGGCTGGATGGGGCATTCAGTGCCATGCTCTGGTTAACACGGTGGAGTTTGGCCATAGGTTGGACTCACTGATCCCAGAGGTCTTTTCCAGCCCCATGGTTCTGTGATTCTGTGATCACTCAGCAGGATGAGCTGCCTTTAGGATGGCCAAACCCAATCTCTGTGCTGAGAGGAAGCCTCAGACTGAGGCTCAGGGTTTTGTTCCCCAGCTGCCCAGCACAGTCCCCTCCGTGGCCCTTGTTTCCCTTGCTGTGAAACAGGAAATTTCCTTTCTCCACCTTCATTGTTGGTGCGTTTGCCCTGCAGGGCCTCTCTCAGCCTGTCTGCACCAGCCCAATACAATGGAGTCCTAATCCGAGGTGTTGCCATTTCAAAAATAGAAGCAGGGAACAATGCTCTTCAAAACAAGATTTTTCATGTATCCCATTGTGTAAAATACACTGCTTAAAATCCATTCACTGTGCTAAGCAGCAAGTCAAATCAAAGGCAGAATTCACATCATACTTGGTAATCAATTGAGGGAAGTAGCTGTGGATTTTCTACCTTGATTCATTTCTCCTTTATTTGCAATTTTCTGTGATTTTTCTTCAAAGTCCCTTTCCTCTGAAGTCAGATGGGATCCCCATTAGTGGCACTTTCATGTAGCTGAAGAAGTGTGTCAACGTTTTCTAATATAGATTAAAGCTCCAGAAAACAGGAGGGAATGAACTGTTGGGCTCTCAGGAGAGCAGTGGGAAATAGAAAAATTACCAGGCATCATGTGTGAGACTCTCTCAGAATGCTTAAGAGCTGTGTATTTCAGTCAGTCCTTAAGCAAATACAGCTTTAACTAAAGCTAGGTATAAAATAAATAATATTTAGGCCAGGTAAAAGGATAATTTGGATAGATGCCCAATTCCATATAAGCTAATATTTTGATTTTTAATTGAGCTATTTGCTCCTAGCCTGTGTTTTTCTGACTGTGTTCCTTTCTCACCTAAGGCAAAAAATTAAATGTTATAAAAGTAACAATTTCCTCATAAATTTTTACTCTCTGCACCTAGTGACCATTGCATGCATAACATTTTAACAGCAATTTACATTAAAATATACACTGCTTGTTTCAAAATTAGTTCACTTGTTTTTCAGCTATATGATTGATGTTTCTCCCAACCAAAAGCAGCTGCTCTGAGCTCAGCAGAGCTGCCTCTGATGTTCACAAGGCAGCAGAGAAGGTGAATTAAACCTAATAAATCTTTTCAAGAGTAAATACACTCTAAATGGAGTTACAGCTAACAGGCAGTACAAGAAATTCGTGGAAATACCACTGAATTAGAACATTTAATTCAGAAATTGTATTCAAGCATGGAATGATTAACAGAACAGTTAAATTATTTAATCCTAAAATGAGACTTAGACGTTTAAAGAGCTTTGGTTAGGGCAGAAACCCATCACTAATTCCTGTCACTTGAAAAAGCTACACATTTCAGAATTCATTTTCATCGTACACGTGGATGAAAGGTTTAAAATGAAAGCATTTTCATGAGAACAAACTTCCTACAAACAAACAAAAAAAAATGTAAATAAATGGATCTGCTGAAAAAAACTCAACAGTTTCACTTCAAAACTTTTAAAACAAAGTGAGGGTCATGCTTATCCATGGCAGCAATTTAATGCATTTCCAACATCTGGGCTCTGTGCTAAACCTCATTTTCACCTTTGTGTAGAGCGCTCCATGGCACATCCTTATTTGTGTTTGCTCCCAGTCCAGGCTGCAGTTGTAGTCCCCCAGAAAGCCACCAAGCTGTCCCAGTGCCCGTGGTGCCTCCCTGGCACCCCAGGGCTGTGTTCCCACCGAGGGTCACTGCCCCAGGTACAGGGGTCACTGTCACTGCCAGGGAAACAGCTTTGCTTAAACTGGCTCAGGTCTTTCTACCAGAGGGCACAGTTCAGATCAGGGTCAGTCAGTTCACACCATTTGTCCCAGTGGAAACACCTGAACTCCTCTGTTGAAAGTGATAACTTCCCATGGAAACTTCGGATTCTGTAGAAATCACATTTTATAGCTGAAAATTCCTCTCCAGCTCTACAGAGGAATTTGGGTTTATTTTTTCTGTTCAAACGAAAAATCCTCTGGCCTCAGCTCAACCAGGCACTTCAGCACCTCCTTTGTACACTCTGGGCTGCAGCCAACCTGCAGCCTGTTGCTCTCCTAAGAGGAGCCTGCAAGACCCAGTTTTGTACTGAAAGGGCCACCAAATCATCCTAAAATAAAAATTACCCTTCTGAGATCAGGGGATATCACACGCTGCTTCATGTGAGTGCAGCCATGCTGAAATGAAGGATAAGGGTATCCAGAGCTCAGGTTTGCTCTCACCTCTCCCTTTCACAGGCACACAAAAACACACTGAGGGTTAAGGCCATTTCATCCATCTCCATCTGTTGCTTTTCCAGCATTACAATCACCTCATTGTCTGCAGTGGCTGCCACACTGGACAGGAAAGTGGAAAGATCCTCAGCAGGGCGTAGAGAAAGCATTAGCAGCATTTAAAACCTTTGTGGTAGCCAAGAGAAAAATAATAACTCCTAACTTCAGATTTTCTTATCAGAAAGCTTAAATATTTCCAAGACATTTGTTTACAGTGTTTAACATTTCTGCTTCTCAAGTCATGCAGGCTTAGAGCTGCTGCCCAAATGTTTGGCTAATCTCTGCAAGCTGCATGGCAAATAGCAGTTGAGGTTTGGTCCTGGTGCAGAGGACAATGGGCCTAATTCTTTTTGTGGGAAATGCAAAGCAGAGTTTCTGTCCTGGTCCTCCTTAGTTTCAGGAGCAGGTATTTTGTTTTCAAGCCTCTCAAGCAACGCCTCATGGGGAAAAGTACATGGAAAAAGCCAGCATTAGGGTCAGACTTAAACAAGCTGCAGACAAGGTGTCAGGTTGGTGTTAGGAAGGGGTTGCAAAAACCATTTAATCTTCCCCCTGCCCAAAACAGGACTGATGGCACTAAAATGTCAGCCACAGAAGCACTGGAGTTTGGGCAAACCTGATGCTCCTGAGCTCTCACACTGACCTCAGCATTCCACTGGAGCCTGCTGCATCCAGTTCAGTGTGCCAAATGTGCCTCTGCCCCATCAGTTCACAGCCCCAGGACCAGATGCTATTTTAAGTGACACTGCCCAGAGTCATCAGATGCTATTTTAAGTTACACTGCCCTAACTCTGGAATGATGCCTGAGGCATTGCTGAGCCAGGGAGTGGCTCTGACTGCAGAGGTCTCACCCAAGTGCTCATGGCAATGCCCAGGACACAGACACACACGTGTCCTGCAGGCCTGTGCCCAAATACAGCACCCAAAACTCCTCAGCCTGGCACTAGACACATCTGGGCTTTAGGTCCCACAGCCAGCTCAGGACAGGCCTGCCCAGCTTACCTGGCACCGAGGGTGAGGAAGAGGAGTCCCAGGCTCTACACAGACAGCAGCCAAGCTGTGGCTGCTTCCTGGTTTATATTCCTATATTATATTATAAATCATATTGCCCCTAATATCAGGTTCTTATAGAAAAAATACTCTTGTCCCCATCTTGTGTATCAGGTAAATTTTTTCTTCCTTTCCAGCTTTGGTATTTGTGCTTGTTGTTGAAGATGCTGGTAAGCAGGAAAGCCATTTTCTGCCCCTGAATCACACCTGGTGGGGGTAGGATGTGCCATAGTGCTCTGTCATTATTGACAGAGCCTTCTGCCCATGAAAGTCACTGGGATAGAGTCACTCCATCACTGGATGGTCCAGCCCACAATGGGGACAACCCACTCACTGCAGAGCTGACTTTCTGTGCCCTTCCACCAGCATTACCTGCTCCCGCTGTCACCTCACCCAGACCAAAGCAGATCACCACTGGTTTTAGAAGGACACTTAGAGCAAAGAGCCAGCACTGTTAGGCACCACTGCCTCTCCAGGCTGCATTCCTGTCCTTTTCAGGGAAAAATATCCCCCAATTCTGACCTTGGGAGAGTGTAAGGAGTGTAGAGATGAGCTGCCTTGATTCCCCCCAGCCACCCAGGGAGACTTGTCCTCCCATGCTCTGGGAAACACCCCTGTATTGCCTGGATACATTTCAGTGCAATTTGTTTCATTTTGCCACTAATCTCCCATTTATTCTGACGCTATTTACTGAGTCTCATGTTCCCTTGATAACCAGATGCCTGACATAACTTTGGGGATATTCTTTTCCCCAGTACTCAGCCAAGTTAGAGAAATTACTTTTGCCTCACATGAACAAGGAGACAGGAAAATGGTTCAAAACTCTCTTCATTCCTATATTTTTCTCCCTTTATTCCTACTTTTTGTCTTTGGTGGAAAATTCCCACTCCTTTCTCTGCTTACCATGATCTCATTGTCACAATTAGGAGACTCCAAATACATCCTTCACTGTTAGGTTTCAAGATTTTATTAGAGTCCTGACTGACTCTATCTGTATTAAAAGAGACTGAAAATGCTGTAGTATCTAGTATTTTACAGGTCAGGTCAGCGTAACTAGTTAAAATACTAATAAAGATACTCCAATTATCAGTTACACTTTAATAATCTTTACTGTGTTTACTATTGACTTAAATTATAAACCCAGCTCCGAACAAAAGATTTTCCTAAATATTGTGCTGGAGTGATGGAAACTTCAAAAATATTTAGTAGAGCTAAAAATATAAAAAAATCTACGTGTTGCCTTTTTTTTCCTTTTGTAATAGGTTTACGCTAGAGTTGTAGCCAAAATTTTGTTCTTTTGTTCATCTCAATGTCAAAGAAAATCACCTGGTCTCAGAAAAGGCATTTCCCCTCCATCAGGATTAAGATAATATCCAGTATTCCTCACTCTTTAGGAACAATCACTTTTTTTTAAGAACATGATCAGGTTCCTTCTGGTTATATTGCTCATTTCTACAGTTGTTACTCTGTCTTGCATTTCGTTGGATTTAGTTCTGTAACTTTCAGTAAAGAGCAAAGAGATCTTCAATTAGATTACCATTGAAATTCACACATCAGAGCCCATTTGCCTGCAAATTTACTACATTTATCTGGGCAGTTATTATTATCAGGAACAGAACTGCCTTCCATGAGGAGAGCTGATGGTGCACAGGGAGCTGAAACACTCAGGAAGCTCCTCCCAGCCTGTGGCAGTGCTCAGCCCTCCATTTAAGACAGAAAGGATTCTAACAAAACACTCCCTTGGACACAACGCCAAGTGCTCTTCAATTCCCTGAGCACTGGAATCATGGTTGTCTTTTCCAGCATGGCTTTGCACAACCTTGGGGTCCCAAGATCTCCCTCCACGCTGTGTCACTGGAGAAACTGGGCACGGCTTTCCTGCAAACAGAGACCCCAAGGTTCCTTGGACTCTGCTCTCAGTGGAGCTGAATTTGTTCAAGGATTGATTAGCACATCAGTAATTCGTGGGGATACAGGGGAAATCCTCCAGTTCTGATTTTGCAAACAATGAGGTTGATGATTCTGATAATTCATGATGTCTATAAATAAGTAATGTCCCAGACTGGGAAGAAACTGGCTCGTGATGTAGTGTTGTGCTTGTTCTGAAAGCTTTGGGAATTTCCATTCTCTTTCATCCATTTCTGGGCCAAATTCATTCTGTTTCATTTTCCTAATCAACCTCCACTGCTTTTGTGTTCCATGTCATGTATGCTGGCCAGAGCTGAAGTCTGACTTCTCAATGCGTTTTGAAAGATTTAGAACATTTCATTTGAGCTGCTTGATTTAAAATGGTTGGTGGACTGCTACATCTCCTCTGTTTGCTGTCTCTGAATGGCAAATACCCAGCTGTGAAGAGCTGCATCGTTTTTTTCTCTCAGTTTCCAGAAAAACCACACAAGAACAAGCTGTGAATCCTCCTCCAGGATGGCACTGTCTGCATGAATCTAGTGCTGCTGCAGGATGGGACAGTAGAATTGTCATTTGATGCCAGCCTCCTTCCCCAGTGAGGCTGCAGCACGAGTCAGGATTGGGCATTTTCCCACAAATTCCACTGGAATCTTCAAACCTGCATGAACAAGGTGGTGGCACTTGCTATGTGGGAGAGAGAAGAGCCCAGGGTGAAGAGGAGTCCCTAGAGGCAGTGGAGAGATGTCTGGAGAGAGATCATTGAGAAGTGTTTAGATATCATTTCTCTGACCTGAAACTGTTGAAAAAGCTTGTCACTGCATAGACAAGCCCAGACTTCCCAAAACCTTTAATGCTGATTTCCAACAAACCTTCAACATTAATTTCCATGTTCTGGGAGCATTTTAGGAGTGTGGCTGTTCCCCTCCCCTTTTGTGAGATGCCTTCAGTGGGTGTTTGAGTTACTGTCTCCAGATTTTCCACTCAGCCACAGAGTTAAAAGAGAATGTAATGAAAAGACTTGCAAATACAAAGGCCAAGAATGACTGGGCTTTAGCCTTAAGAAAGGAATAAAACACTGTAAGACTCATTAAATAATGAGGATAATCAACCAATGAGAGCTTTAGATGAGCCATTGGGGGATGACAGGTAGGAATAGGAAAGTCATGTTACCTCTGGCTAGATCATTAATGAAACCATTGCTAGATGACACTGTCTGGTCACAGCAACTGCTCAACAAAAAATTTGGAAAACAGCTGCAAGAATTATTCAAAAATGAGAAAATATGCCTTGTAGGAAGGCACTAGATAAGCTATTTAGAGCAGAATAAATGATACTATGAATCCTATCTGGCTTTAGAATCACTAAATGTCTGTGGCCTAAAGACAAAGCAGCAAATTCCTCACCACCTCATTAGACCAAGAGCTACACAGAGTGAAATCTGCTGAATCCCAGCCCTGGAGGCCTCTCTGTGCTCCCACCACAGGGAGCAGACTGGAAATGTTTTTCAGATATTGCAAATATCAGATGGGCAGAAGTATTTGCTCAGCAGAACACAGATCTCATCCATTGATGAGGTGACAGGAGATGGTGAGGTTTACTCAGAGCCCTTCTTTTGGAAAACACTGGCTCTCAGACATCTGTGTGTGACTGGTGGTAGATGATTAGGAGCAATTAAAAGCATTTGTTAAAATATACATATAAAGTGGGGTATTTAGGCCAATTGCAGGGTAAAATAGCATGCTTTTGGTTTTCAGAAGAATGTAGCTAAGGTGCAGGGTAAGTTTGGGGTAGAACATGAATTTGGCCTAATCAAACCTTGTTTGTCATGAAGGAGGGAGTGGGGGAACATTCCTTGAGCATCAAGTCACTGGAATTCCAGGAGATGACCCTTATGCATGGAAGTGAAGAGAGGCCCAGGATTGAGTCACAGACCCTCGGAATGCCAGGGGTCCTGTAACACCAGCTCTTACCTGCCCTGGGTGTGCTGGCCACGAAATATTGCAGGATTGCCTTTCAGCCAAAGCAAAAGGGATATTTCCAAGGGCTACACTGCAAGGGACCCTTCTGGCTAAAGTGGCAACGAGTCACAGAGCTCAGCTGAGCTGATTGTCATGGGCTGGCCTGCGTATCTGTCCTTAAGGTCTTTCTTACTCTGTTTATTTTACTGTTTTTCTTTGGTGGCTGCTGGATTGTAGCATCCCCAGGGTTTTGACTTGCAGTTTCCAGAGCATTCCCAGCTTCAGTTGCAGCAGTGCAACATCTTCTGAAGGATGGTCCACAGCAACAGAAATTAAGTTTCCCAGACAGTGACCCAAACAAAATCAAAGCAGTATGTGACACCTAATCCCTGAGTTTTATTTTCTCCACCTGGATTAGCCAAAGAAAGATATTCTGAATGAAAATATTACCCAAAATAGGATTCAGAAATGCACGTGAGGCACTTAGAAAGTGCTACAAAAATGCACTGCCCACATTCACTTTGTTTTTTGGTGGAATATTCAAAGCTCCTATTTCTTAAAACCTGGGATATGTAGTTCCAGTTCAGTTACTTAGATACCTGACCCTTATGGGAACCAAAGGGAATTAGAGCTCTGAATATCTTTGATCTAAATGCCTTTGAGGTGTTTTTGAGTTTTAGTCCCTAGCTGGGACAAGGATCCTTAAATTCCAGCCACAGAGACCCTTATTTAGGAGCTATGAGGTACAAAAAGAAGACAATTTATAAATCAGATTTTTGAAAACACTCTTCTTCAAACAAACTCCTACCAGAACACTCCTCTCCTGTCTGGGGTAAGCTCCAGAGAGCAGAAGACATCTGTAGAGTGGAGGGGAATTCCCAGTTCATTACAAGAGATTTCACAAAACTGCATTTAGGAAGGAAGGAAAGATGTTATCCAGTGAGCAAGCATGCAGTCAGTATCCCCAGGGGCATAGGCTGCTGGAGAACAGACCACATTCACTGTATCAGTAACTCCACATCACAGAAATTACTCTGAAAGGTGCTTTAGAAGGAACTTGCTGACCAAGATGTGTCCTTTTGCCCATGTTCTGATTTTATCTTTCTTCCCAGCTGAAAAAGAAACAGACTTGGGCATTTCTAGTACCAGCAGGTCAGCCAGAATTGCAGTTGTCCTTATACTGGTGGCCATCCCTGGGAGTTCAAGGTCAGGCTGGATGGGGTATTGAGCAAGCTGGGCTAGTGCCAAATAGCTGGGCTTGGAAATAGACTGTCTTTATTCCTTCCATCCCAATCATTTTAGCATTTCGTGATTAGTCTGTGTTAGGTAACATGCACCAGGTACATATAATCATAGTGAGCAATCAAATGCACTCAGGGCAGGAGATGGCCCTTGTGAAAGTCTGAGGCTTAAAGCAGATTAATTAGCCCAAAACCATGAGAAAGTTTTTCCACCCAGGCAGGTGCCACCATCCCTGCTTGCTCACAGGCTCCTGGGTTCCTTCTCTGAAGCAGCTGGACCTTAATTTGTTGGCAGGAAGGCACTAGAATAAATAGATGACTTTTCCCATCTGATGTCACATTAGACACTGCTTAGCTCCTGTGTGTATTCTGGCTGGTGGTTTCACAGTCTTCAGGTTCTGCAAACACTCCTTCACTGGCATGGAAAAATTCCCCTGATGTGCAAATCCACTCTCCCGTGCCACTGCTAAGCGTGGCTGAGATATTGCATCCTAGCTTGGTGTCATTCCAGAGATTTATGGGTTGCTTTGCTCCATTAATCAAACTGAAGATGTTCTGGGAGTTCAGCAGACAGTTTATGTCCCATTTCTGTCAGTGCAGGCTGTGAATGTGGCTGCTGGCTGGCTGAAGGGCTCTTCCATGGGTGGTGTTCAGTCCCAAAAAGTCACCAAAGCACAATGGGAGAAGAGTTTGGCAAAGATTGGCCACTGACCAATCTGGGCATCGAGAGCATCAATGAAAATTGTCACATTGTGCTCAGAAACACAAACTAAGCACAGATTTAAGAACAGAGCTCCAACTCAGACCAGTTCATGGTGCACACACCAGGTCCATCCCACACAATATCCATCTACACCTTGCCCTTCTGCTGTGGTGGCCAGGCTTGGTGTTGAGGTCCATTAGCAGAACCCCAGACACACAGACCTGTGACAAAGCCTTGGAAGTGACCCAAAACAGTTCTTCACACTCTAGTAAGCAATACTCAGCTAATTTGTGAGCTAGCAATCATTTTGAAAGCAGTGTTTTACATATTCTGCACTTGGTTAAAGCCACCTGGTGAAGGGAGGGGAACATCTGCCCTGCTGCATCATCTGGAGAGAAATGAGGGCCAGGACTGTGCAAATACTCAGCCTCATTTTACTGCAGTCCCTACTGCACTCAGTGCTAAAGGCCAGATCATTTCAGTGCTTAATCAATATATCAATATAGTCAGTAAATGACAAGGAGAGTTCATATTTGTCTTGTTACTCCAAGACTGCTCATAAAATCGAGTTCACAACCCCATAAAGGAGCCTGCATTACCCCAGTGGCTGGGAAGGGATTCCTCATTGGCTTCCCATAGGCCTGGCCACAGAGAGAACAGGAAAAGATAATAACAGGGTAAGTAAGAGTAAACTGGAATAAAGCCAAAAGTAAGGCCTATGAATCTCGCAGGGCAATCTCAGCTCATAAATATGACCCACCAAGTGGATACTCTGAATAGAATTTTTCCTGACAGAGGCAGACTGATAAACTCCTGGTATAAAAACACCATGAAGTTTTCACAGGCAAAAGCCATTTATTTTCACATCTGTTTTGCCTGCTTGAAAGTGTGGTGGAAATTTTAGCAGCAATACATTAATCTGGACATCAGCGTTTCAAGAGCCAGGGATCATTTGATTTGCTAGTGTGAGCCATTTGGTCCCCACTGCATTCAGAGCCAGGAATCCAAAGACAACACCCGAGGTTTGGCCAACAAAGCAGTTTTGCTGGGATGGTAGCTGCAAATTCAGAGGTGATATGGGCATGAAGAATATTCTCTGATGATGAGACAGTTGAAACAATCAACAAAAAGAAAGTTTGATGGGCAAAAGAAAAAGCAGGGGAGGGAGGGAGAAAATGGGGAAAAAAAGTAAAAAGGGGAGAAAGAAAGGGAGAAAAAGAAAAAGAGAAAAAGTAAAAATATAAGACTGGTGTCATGCAGAAATTCACAGCAGGATCCATAAGGGGCAAGATGCTTGAAGGAAAATTAAAATGTGATATGCAAGCTGAGTAGACTCAGGATGTATTTTTCCAAGAGCCCTTGCAATTCTTATCCCCTGTGTGGGGGAAGAGTAATGGTAGGACACCACCAATCTCTTTATTTCCCCTCAGCATTTCCCAGAGGCGACCAAGAGCCAAACTGAACTGCACAAACCATCAATCACTGCTCAGTGTGTGGCTCCACAGACCTGCTGCAAAACATCCACCGTGACTTCATGGACCACAAAGCACAGATAAGAGTCTAGGAGTTATATCCTTCTGGCAGAGCACAGCACACTCGAGGTGGACTGATCCTCTACCCAAACAGCTCATCTCCAAACCATATTAATTACAGGAACACAGCAGCAATTTGTATCTGCACTAGGGCTTCTTGCCAGTGCAGCTCAGTCAGATGCCACCAAGAAAGAGAGGCCAGCACAGCTTCACAGCAGAGTAAATTTCAGTGCAGCTTTTAAGATTTTTAAGCACTGAAGACGTGAGCTGATCTTTGCAAGCAGGACCCAACCCAGTTTGCCTGTGCTCAGGGTGAGCCAGCAGGAGAGGCAGAGCTGGGTCAGCACTGATGCACATGTCTCTTCATCTTCCTCAGAAACACCAGCTGACCTGCACCTCCCTGTGCCTCACAGCTGTCCTAAGAGCATCCTGCTTTGGAGGAGCTCTGCAGGCTCCATGCAGATTCCACCGAGGGCTGACAGTGCCACTGCTGTGCACAGTCCTAGAAACCACGTGTCCTCCTAAACACCACCTCAGCCAGCTGTGCATTGCAGCTGGAAAATTGCCTTCAGTTGAAGGGTGCATCTTCCCACAGCTGGTCCTTGAGCAGAGTTAAATCTGCAGAGCAGGTCTGGCTCCTGCATTTCTTGGCACAAGGGCGGGTTGGAGGCTTGCCAAGGTTACAAGAGGGGGAGAAAAAAGCACTTTTCCCACTGCCTTTGGTGAGCTGTTCTGACCACCTGTAACCCCCACTGCTTCTGAGAAGGCAGCTAAGAAAAGCAGGATTGCTGCCAGTAACTTACACAGCTCAGAGTTCATACCCCTGCTGGGACATTCCGGGATTCCCTACACCACAAGAAGTTTAAAACCACAGTGCCAGGGAGGATTATTTTAAATTATTTTGTTCAAGTCAGGTTGAAAGAAGAGGATGGTGCATCTGGATTGTCTCCTGTCTGTGCTGGTGCCCATCTCCCCACTTTTGTACTTCTTCCCCAAACTCTCCCAGCCTTGGGCATCCATCCATGCCCAATGTCCATGAGTTGCCCTGGGAGCTGCAGAGTGCAGAGATGAGATGAGGAGAGAGAGCTCTCTCCCCTTCCCACCTCCTCTTCCCCTGCACATCACAAGGCAGCCCCAGCAGAGGGGGAGTGCAGCCCACCCTGCTCCCATCAGCAAGTCTGGTCCTCACTGAGCCTTTGTTCTTCCAGGATGTCAGGTTTGCTCTGTTTATGTGCTGACAACACTACTGGGTCTCTCTGCAAGCAAATAAAGCTGCTGAATAATCAGCCTGTCCAGTCACACTGGCAGAGACTTTCAGTCCAAAAGATTTCAAAAAGGATATTGTTCTCCAGTGCAGGAGCTATAAAATTCCATAAATTTAAATTTTTTTCACTACTAATTTTATCACACAAAAAAAGAAATCAGCAAGATACTACATGACATTTTCAAGTCTCTTTATTTTATTTTTTTCCAAAATAACTATTACTCATTCCCAGCCCTCATTAATTGCAGATGGTGACCACCTGATGGGCACCAGTCTGAGCTCTTCCCCCATTCCTGACAAAGCTTTGTGTTCATTCCTATGTTCAGCCACTTGTCCTCATGTTGAAAAAAATTAATAATCCATGTGCTGCAACAATATCATTATTTTAAGCAACCTTCCTGACAAATATTTGAAGGTTTCCTGTTGACTAATGGGTGGAACTGGACTGCCTCCCTTTCTTTCCAGCTGAGTAGTAATGATTTAAGCAGATTAACTGGTTAACTAAATGTCATTAACCCAGATCATGTCCTTTACACAAAATAACACTGGTTACAGGAATCAGCTAATAATGGGCTTCATCCAAAGGCAATGAGAAAACATTTTTGTCAAAGTTTGTCAATGGGCTCAAAATGAAGTTCAACGTGATTTCTGCTAAAGGGGTAAATATGTTGGATGTGATTAACAAAATAAGCCATGCTTTCCTTCATTTGCAACAGAATGCGGTCAACATTCCTGAAAATATTCCAGCTCCCCTTCCTTCCTGTCCTTCAAATCATCCACCACATAGCCCCAGATACTAAACACTGCCACTTCACCTGTGATGGCACAGGGCAGGACAGCTGCACCTCCAGTGAGACCTACCAAACACCAGCCACTGCTGAATGCTTCAGCATTTCACAGCCTGGAAGAAATAAAATGAAAAAAAACCCTCCCAGTGATCCATGATTATCTCATCCCAATGCCCGTGGTGGGGAGGCAGGAATCCTGTGCTGTCAAGGCCTGGATGTTCAGTAGGTGACTGCAGAGACAGGAAAATGTCCCCCTGTCTCTGGTAGCAGAGTGTGCAGCTCATCACCCTTGGCTCTGTACAGAAATGAGACCTTGGCATGAAGGGTTTGCTTTTGTTGTGATTTAGGTTGCCTTCAGTTTGGGTTGAATAGATGTGCCTGGTTCAGGATGCCAAATGGAGGACACGTGCTAATTGGCATTTTGGGGTTAAAACACATCAAAATGAGGCCACTGGCTTGTGCATAAACAACATTTCTTGTTTCTCTCTTCCAGTAACCGTGACTGTGGGAGGACAACAACACTTGCTGGGGCTTTATGACACTGCAGGGCAGGTAAAGGACTGCAAAACCTTAATCATTTTCCTTTCCATGGTTTGTTTGTTACCCTCATGCACTGGGGTTTGCTGTTCGTAATGTTTGCGGAGTTTGTTGAGGGATTTTTCACAAATAATCACAATCAGTTTTGAATTGTAATGGTTGAACTGCTGAACTTCTCCCTTTTGTTTTCATTCTGTTTCAGTAGTAAAGTACACAACAATACACTCATCCCTAAGACTATGTTTTGCCTAATTCCAAAAAAAACCAAAGCCTCATGAGGCTGTGCAACCCCCCCTGTAGCCACCTCCTACTGCAAATACGCTATTTTGTGTAGTCAGTGTTTTCTTACCTTTACCACATGATGGCATTGAAGATACAGAGAATAATTCCCATTTTCAAGACCAGAAAATTGGTATTATTCAGCACCAGTCTATCAGTCACCAGCTGTTGACTTTTGAATGGTAACCCAGCCAGATTTGCATCATCCCAACATCCCAATGTTCTTCTCCCAGGACAAGGGTGTCCATTACAAGGGTCTGTATCCCATGTTTATTTACACTGAAAAGGCTTTTGGTGTTTGCTCTGTCACACTGATATGGTGTGATTGCACTCAAGGCTTGCAGAATAATTTCACCCCCCCAAGAGGAGGAGAAATTATTCCTCATTTCTTTGCTCTGCCAGCAGAAGGGCAGAAGAAAGTACAGGGAGCAACACATTTTTTGTGGTGAAATTTCCCTCTCCTGACTCCAAATGCCAGCGAGTAACAAAATAAAGGGACA
>VZTB01005687.1:201298-223756 GCA_013397245.1 Thryothorus ludovicianus | reverse complement strand
AAAGGGGGGGGAGCTATTACAGAATTGTGGAGTAATTCAGGTTGGAAAAGACCTCTGAAGGTCATTTGGTCCAAGTTCTGCTGAGAGCAGAGATTTGTGTTGTTAGTTGAAATTATATAAACAAAATGAGGTCAACATGGCTGAGGGAAAGGAGATGTTTTTTGGGTTTCCCCCCCTCATCTATCTAGAGGAGGTCTGAAGGCTTGCAGGTCAGTTTTGAAACAGACAGACATCTAGATTTGGAGACTAAAACTGATGATTTTTATTGAAACTAATGTCTTTTCAAGAAAAAAAAATATTTCTTACCTATTATAACTGCAGAATTCATGTCTCTTTTTTTCCTGTACTTCTCTAATAGTGCACAGATCACAAATTCATGAAGGTTTCTGGTGAGTGGAATCTATCAGGGTCTTGTTTCCACTTTACAGGTGGTGATGGACCACAGTAGAATCCTGAAGTATTTGAAAACTGCATTGGGTAACTTACCTAATTAGATCATCAGACTAAGAGGCACATTTCTAGGTGACCATTCAGCTGGAACTTATATCTGTGGAAAGGACTACCACTGTCCTTCATGAGGAATTCTTTTGGTCTTAGGGATTATCTTGATAGGATCTGGCCCTTCCTTTGAGCTTTTGTTTTATGGTCTGATGGTCTATTTCCGCTCTTAGCTCATAACATTCTTAGTGTGTCCTTTCAACATTCAGATTCAAGAGCTAGGGCTCTCAGTTATTCCCAAGACTGCTATAGAAATTTCAAATATAACTCTATGAAATTAAGTCTTAAAATTTCTCAGGGTTTAAAGGCTGTCTCCCAGACACTTTGGCTGCTTCTCAGAGCAGAGCTCTGACTTTATGTGCACAGCAGTGTGGCACAAGCAGAGCTTTTTGGGATCCAGCCATCTCCACCAGCTTTTGGGTGATAGAAAGAGATGAGAAAGGAGAAATATAGTACAAAATAAAGAGGAAAAATAGTTTCTAAAAAAATAATGATAACTATTGAATAAGCTAGAATTATTTTTTATTTCACTTGCAATCATATAAGGATAAAACATATTACTTTAAATCAGAGTGTTTTAAAAAGACTGAAGCGACAGATTTAACAGCTAATTAATTTTTTTTAAAGATAGCCAAACAAAAAATTCACGGATTTCTGCTATAACTTTTGAACCATAGCACTACAATAAATAAATTTTTTCACTACTTTCAATTTTATGGTGATATATGGCAAAGATAGTCTGTTTAGTCTAGCCTATTATATTGAACCTCAACCAAAAAAAAGAAACCCTGGAAACTTCAGGCAAAGCAAAGAAGATGAAAAATAATTCTATAAAGGCATGATTTATTAATAATGTGGGTAGGAGAGTGAGTAAAATAGACAAGGTGTGGATAAAAAGAAACAAATGAAGCAGTTGAAACTAGTAAAGAAACAACAGAAATTAAGAATCAGGGAGATTCAAAGGATTTCTGAACATATTTCTTTCTCAGGGAACATAGTACTTACTTGCAATCATGCCAGTGATTACATTTCATAATGTTAGCAGGGCATTACAAAAAATACTTGGCTTTACTAACATCCTTGATTTTAAATTAAAGGCTTTCAGTCTGCCATACAGATCTTCTGAAGGTCCTTCATAGCTTGAAAGATATCAAAGATTTTTCCATATTAAGGACTTTGGAAACAATATGAATAATTTCAAGGATAATTATGAATTTGTTTTCAGTGCACCTGGAGACAACTCTATGGTGTGAAATACCTCCCCAAAGAAAACGGGTATTTTCTTATTGAAAGCATTCTTAGGAAAAAAAAAGAAAAATCTAATCCAAAATCCTACCAGAACAGTTTTCAAAATAGATTCTTAAAATCTCTGTCATGAGTACCTGGATAAATTATATGGAATAAATTCAAATTATCATTTTTGTAAATGATTAACATGTAAATATATTTTCTATAAATTTTGTATCTAGTCCGCTTTCGTGGGAACTTGCTGAAGTATTTTACTTTCCATTGCAATAGATGAGAGATTTACATTATGTGAGAGAATTTTTTTTAACAGCTCTGCTTATGAGACAGCATCTGCTGAACCCTGCTACATTAATATTTTAAAATATATGACTATGCATCATCATTTGTTTTTGCTTTATGATGATGTCAGTTTGACATAGTTCAACACTCTCACCTTCTCAAAAGAAGGATTTCCTGAGAATGCAGAGGAGGATTCACCTGGTTTTGTCCAGAAAAGAAAACCTTTACATGAACAAAACGCAGTGGAAATCTGTCAAAAAGCTTAATTTTTGTTTCTGTGGCCAGAAGGTGGAAGCCAGCACAGAAGAGAGAAGTCTTTTCCTTTCTTTTCTTTTCTTTTCTTTTCTTTTCTTTTCTTTTCTTTTCTTTTCTTTTCTTTTCTTTTCTTTTCTTTTCTTTTCTTTTCTTTTCTTTTCTTTTCTTTTCTTTTCTTTTCTTTTCTTTTCATTTTTTTTTTTAACTTTGGTGAACATGTGGATCCAGAAATCTAGTATTTAATTTTAAACCCATTGTATAGAGGATAGAACATCCTTCTTCCTCCATCTTTCTTAAAAGACACAGGTCTGAAAAAGCACCTTCCTTTCTGCTTTTCCTCTGTCAGTATTTAATTTCATGTCCAGTATGAAGTTACAACTTATTATATATTATGTATTTAGCATTCACCACATCAAAGATCAAAGAAATAATTAAAGAAATGTCTTTCTTTCCACTATCAATAAAATGAAACAACACAACTCCAAAATGTAGATAAATTGGAATAGACCTTATTTGTAACATATGAATGAAACATTATATGTTTCATAAAAAATGCACAAAAGGCTAGATATCTTGTCACTGTTTCTTTGCTGGTCTACAATGAATTTTATGAATTTACTCAATTCAAAATAAGTTGATTTAATTCACTCAAATCAAATTTTCCTTATTGCATATTCTCTGTCACTTGCTTCCTATTATGTTTTTATATGTCCTACTATGTTCTAGTAATGAAGAACTATTAACCCTGTGTGATGGTCGGTTTTTCTCCCCCAAATTATTTTCTTTGATTTCCTTTACAGTTCTATTGAGCTGGTAATGTCAATATAGGAATTTTACTTGAAATGATTTCCTATATATTTTAGAGTTTTTGACCTTCTTGCAAAGGCTTGTTTAAATCTTTGAAAAGCACAGTCACTTAATGCTTCTTTTGCATTTTTCTTGGTTCTAATTCAATTCCTGTTCCAAATTCCTGGCTAGAAATGGCTCAGTTATTTTGTTATTGTGGAATATTTTGATTGTGGAATATTTTGACTGTGTTCATTTATCGTCTTTTAATGCCCTAAGCCAGGAGTGTAGATATTCTGTCACTAAAGTGATGACAATGATTTAAGAAGTTAGTAATTTGCTTTGTTCAGTAGGTATGCCTGACTGACTTTTCTTACTTTTTTTCCAGTTTTCTAGAAAGTTCATTCTCGGAAAAAAGAGACCTGACTTTCTATGTGAGCTACTTTGTAATAATACTCAAAAGTTACTAGAGCTGTCTGCTGCTGTAGATTTCTTTCTCATTACAGGCAAGATATTTTTGGAGTGTTTACATCACAAACTTCAATATAGGAAGCCCTAGCTGGCTTGGCTAGTGGAACAGAAAGCAATTTAAATGATTTATCATGATGGAGCTGTTTGGTGCCATGTAGTTTATTGTGCATTTGCGTAGATCACTGTGGGCTAGAACCCCTGACAGGCCAATGAGTGAAATTTATGCATCACTCGAGATTCTCAGATCTCTCACTTGCTGCCTAACTTAATAAAATATCTAAATTTCCTCAGAGTACTGGCACAGGTACTGCCTAATGGTGGAAATGTTAATCCCACCTGTCAAATTCTTGAAAGGATATCCATATGGCAATGTACTAGCTGAACCCTCTAGTTTCTTTACTCTGTTTATGAGATCTCAGGCCATGCCCTCAAAAGAAGACCAAGACTGGAAGGGAGTTTATAGATCTCTTTGAATGATGACTGCAATAGCAGAGGGCTGGAATATATTTTCATAAGTATATAAAACTCCATCTCAATAGTACTTTTATGTTTTTCTCTTGCCATTCCTTTCTGCCCCATTTCCCATAGAAAAGCTTGAGGGCTTCTCCTGCCTTAAAGTTTATTCACAGCTGCATTTGTGCTGACAATGTTCCTCCTTTGAAGTCACTATTCTTCCTCTTTAGTGCCTATCTCCTCAACTATTTTAGAGAGAAGAGTTAAATTGCCCCTCAGACTTCATTTTGGTCTGTTAAAAAATTCTAGAGGTCTTTTAGTCCTCTTTCCTGTGACAGACTTTTTGTTGTCCTTACCAACTTAATAGCTCTTACCTAATTATCTTCCTTTTTATTTAATGTCTTAAGACTGACAGTCACCATATTATAAATGATGACATACCAGTATTACATTTGCCTTTTAGGTAGCTGTATCAAATTTATACCCCAGTATCCCATTAACCTATGATCAACAAATTGGATTAGGTCCTTCTGCTTTCATATCATAGAAATAAATTTGAAATTAAAAATAAATTTAATATTTTCAGTTGTTATTGTACAGATGTGTCATGTGTTTAGTATTGCTGAATATCCACTAACTTGGTCCTTCAGGTAGTTTTCCCTTGTGTTTTGCTAATATTGTCTTCTATCTTTGTGATGAGAACTCCTTTTCTAGAGATGGAAATTTGTAAAGAGATCAGGCTGAAAGACAATTTTTTCTTCCCTGATTAATCTTGCCCAGGAGTTTCCTGTTTAATTCTCTTTGGTGTTGTCTCCTGTTAGACCAATTCCTTGTTCAGGTTAGATTTCTATCAAAGCCTATCTGCTTAGCTGGACTGCTAGATTTCAGTGTGTCAGAGTGTTGGCGCACAGATGGATAAAGTCTTAATTCATTACCCTACTGTGGAAAAAATATTCATTTTTTAAAAGCTCATATTATATTTTTACATTTTTTAATGAACAAAATTGAGTTTGTAGATTGATGGAAAATGTGTCTAAAACCCTTTTCATATTATTTCAGTTATATGAAAAACTCTATATTTATCCTGTTATTATTTTTCTCCTGAATATAATTATTTTTCTGTTTTTCAGGTTTGTTTTCCTCTTATAGAAACTATATTAAAATACATGCTGTCTGACCTGCAACTTCATTTTTCAGTTCTTCCACAATTCCGGGATGAAGTTCAACTTGTGATTATGAGTAATTCATATACGTTTAGTTCCTTGTGATCTGTTTTCACTTCTGTTACAGCATTTCTAGCTTTTTGTTAACATTCACTTTTATTTGCCTTACTGTTATCTGCAAGGTCAATGCCATGCTCTGTTAAAAACCGAAGAAAACTATTTATCTTGTTATTATTCATTATTATTATTATTAGAATTTCTACTTAGTCTCCACCTCTATATGGTGCCTTCCAGCTCTCGTAAAAGCAAGGCTATGTATCTTCATTACCCATGTTTGTTCATAGCTGCCTAAAAGAGAATGAGTCGCTGCCTCTCAGTGCTGCTCACAGAACCAAAGCTGGGTTGAGGCTGGAAGGACATCATCTGCTCAAGCAGAGACACCAAGTCAGCTGCTCAGGGCCATATTCAGATGGCTTTTGAGCATCTCCATAAACGGGGACTCTATCACCTCTCTGGCCAACCTGTGCAGATGCTTGGTTTTCCTCACAGTGAAAGTGTTTCTGTATGTTCAGAGGGAACATCTGGATCTTCAGCTCGTTCCTGTTGCCTCTGGTTCTGTCACTGGGCACCACTGAAAAGAGCCTGTCTGTTCTCTTTGCACCCTCCCTTTTGATGTTTATATACAGTGATGTGATCCTCCTGAATCTTCCTAGGACTGTTCTCTAGGTTGAACAGTCCTAGCTCTCAGTCCTTCCTCTTAGGAGAGATGCTCCAGTCCCTCAGTCATCTTACTGGCCCTACATGTGACTCATTCCTGTAAGACTTCACCTGCCTTGTACTGAGGAGCCAGAACTGCATGCACAGCTCTTCAGGCATGACCTCAGCAGTGCTGAGTAGCAGGGAAAAATCCTCTCCTTCCATCTGCTGTCAGTGCTCAGCCCAGGATGCCATTTGCCTCCTTTGCAAGAGACACATTGCTGACTCCAGCAGGACCCCAGGTACTTTTCTGCAAAGCCCTCAGCGTGTGCTGGTAGGTGGTTCTACCTTTCAGCATCAGGTTTTCCCCGTGTATTTTTTGTGATGCCTGGCTGCACAACTCATGGCTCTAACTCAGCTGGAGAGAAAGGTGCCTAAAAGTTGAATTTGGCAACAGCTTTTATGGGTTGATCCCAGTAAGATTTTAGTCTCAGATTTGAATGTGTCACTTGATCATAAATGCAATTTGTAACTGGCCAAACTAAAATTGCTAAATTAAAAGTGCTAAATTAAGGTATTGCTCCTGTGAATTTTTAGTTATCTTACGTCCCCCATAATTTTGGTAAACTTGCAATTTCAAATTCCTGTAATTTCCATACTCTAAACCAAAAGGGTTAGTGCTAAGAACACCAAAATGTTTGCAGAAAGTAGTTCTTTGTAAAAGCAAGAAAGAGGAAGCAACAATATAGACTTGACCTCATGACAAATGTCACCTAATCATCTCCTTGACAAAACTTAAGATAAAATTGTTATATTATTAATTTGCATTTTGATTAGAAACTTCTTTTTAATTTGGAGAGTAGGGTGGGGTGGGAAGAAGAAAAAGGCTATTCTGGGGATTTTTCTGCTCTGTTGCTTTTCTCATTCTCATACCTCGGTCACTTATGCTTTTAGCAATGGACATTTTGCCCTCTAGTGGTTTCTTTTGGTTACAAAATATCCAGGGAAAATCTATGTGCACTCCAATTCATCCACTTAGATTCTGGTGCAGACCTGCAAAGCAAAAACTTTTAAGATGTATTTTTTCCTTTTGTCTGTATCCATTAATACACCTGTATGACTCTACACTGTCCTCAGAATATATTTTACTCACATGGATTGTTAAGGGGAAGCTAAAAGCCACTGCATTTTAATTTGAAAGTAGTGGCAAGGAAATTAACTGACAAAGACTGGGATTTTGCTTCAAAGCAACGGCACTTCATTGACATTATAAATAACATAATTTGTTGCTTTATATAACAAAACAAAGGAATGAAAGCTGTATAATAACTGAAGATGTAATATATTTGCTAGAGCAACATGTGTATGCTATGAAGTTTTTCTTTAATTCTATATCAATGATCCAATTGATGCTTGTGGAACACAATTTGTGGATAGACAGAATGTTTTTAGCATTATTCTAGAGCTTTAGTCACTGCTTTGGTCCTCTGGGAGTATGAAAATCTAGTGGTACCATTTATATTGTAATACTTTTGACACCAGCAGAAGTATTTCTATGATGCATTATTTCTATGCATTTTTTGTTATGTGTAGTTCTACTGAAGTGAATGAACATGTTGCAACCCTCAATTTATTGGAACCTGTTCCAAGGAGAAATAATACTGCGTAAAATAAGAATACGTAATTACATAATTGCGTAATATTCTTATGAAAGATTGGAAAAATCTTAATTAGCATGCTTGATGCAGCACCAGTTGAGATTAAATATGCATGCTACTCAGGATTGTTCTCTTCAAGGCAACCTAAAAATAAATATTTGGGAGTTATTTGAAAATGCAAACTTCAATACAAAGTTTCATTGCATCTATGAATTCAACTGCTTCCTAATTGGAATAGAAAAGTTAATAGATTAAAGGTCATTTCTCGGCTTCATGGTTCCCAAAATACTCAGTTTAACTTGTCCCTGAAAAGAACCACTGATGGATTGATGATACTGAATGGTTTTAAATGATTGAATTAAAATAAATCTGAGTTAGAGGAGGCTATAAACCAAAAACAGTAACAAAAATGCAATACACTCTTCTTTGCATCATAATCAAAAAATTTTCCATAGATAAGAATATCTTGAAGAAAAAATGTATTTAATTTGTGCTTTAAGACTTTCCCATGCTTTTCCTTTCATGGTTCTATTTTTAATTGCAAAATATTTGTTTTTAAGTATTTACTTTTTAAATCCTTTCCCTCCACTATAAAATTCGTAAGACTGTATAGTCCAAAACACTCGTACTTTATGAAATAAGAGAATTTTTTCATAGAAATTCCCAATTTTATGAGCATAATGAGATTTTTAGAGAAAAGAGAGAAGTCTTTCCATGAACAGTGTAATTTTGAGTACTGGTCTACAAAGATAGGACAAAAAGGCCACCAGGTAAAGAAAACTGTTCTTGAGGCTTTAAGGTTCTTCAGCCCTGAAGAAAAAAGGCTGTGAGTCTGCTAAAGTGGCATAAGCAGCTATGGCATTGGGAGAAAGTTGAATTAAGAACTTGTATGTTTCAAGGGTCATTTGCTTATGAAGCTGAGAGAAATGTATTAGGATCAGAGAAAAATCTCTAAATTTTACTTTAAAAAGCAAATTTTTCAGTATCACAATGTTTTAAAATGGAGCAGAATTTTAAAATAAGGACCAGGAGAAGAATGGGGATAGAAGAGATGTGGGTCAGGATCGAGGAGAAAATAAAGTAGTATTCTCCTAATTAGTTGTAAATTTTCATAGACTCATAGAAAAGAATTGGAAAAGACCCATCAGGATTATCGAGTCCAACTCCTGGAGGCCCTGAAGAGGACACCTTGAGTCACACCATGCCTGAACATGTTGTCCAAACACTTCCTGAACTCTGCCAGGCTTGGTGCCTTCTCTGGTGAACCTATCCCAGTGCTCAGACACACTCTGCATGAAAAACCTTTTCCTGATATCCAGACTCAGCTTCATGCTGCTTCCTCAAATTCCATCACCGGTTAAGAGAGTGAAGAAATTAGTAGGAATATATTTTGTCTGTAGCTAGTTTTCTAGTTTCCTGCTGCTGTTTTCTTTTCTTGTTTTGTTAATTTGTGGGGTAGGGGAGAGCAGGGGCTGCTATTTGTGTGTATTCAAGGCCATTGCTCTTCCCATGGATCTTATGTTTTTAACTACCATTGCTGGTGTTGTTTCAGATCATCTGTGCTGAACATTTCTTGCAGTCCAGTGGACTCTGAAGTTCAAAACCATCATGTGTCATATGTGACCAAGGCCTCTGTCTAGAGCTGCATGCAGACTTGGCTGCTCCAATGTAGCCATTATATCCCTACGTGCTCATTATTTCCCTACTATGTGTTCTGCCTTCCTCTGCCCCTGTGGGTGGATGGAACAAGGCAGTTCTGCACCCAGCACACCAGGCCACTGATTTGTGGATTCCTTCTTAAGAACTACCATGGAAAATGTGTGCTAATAGGAGGGGCTGTTTAATCACAGAGGCTGTGAGATGAATAGTTCTCTTACAACTTCAGCAGCTCTGCCCAAGAGCAGGGGGTGTTTTGAGGCATTTGTCACTTCAGTACGACTGTTTGGTCTTCCTGGAGTCAAGACTTCAAGTTTCCAAACTTGGACCTGTAGAAGATCCAATGAACCAGAGAACAGGACACATGTAAGGTCCCTGTGGATGCTACATTGAAGTCAAGGTTAGTATAAAGTAGGTTAATTTTGGACAGGTTGCCTTCATTCTTGTGTGAATAAAAGTAATTTTCCTGAACATTATGTGAGATGAGCTATCGTGGGAGTTCTTGTTTTGGTTTTGCTCTTCCACTATAATTGCTACCTTTATCCCTAATTCCTGCTTGCAATTTTTAGCGTTATAATGTTTTGCTTTCTTTTGGAATATTTTAAAAGCACAAAACATTGTCATTTTTCTTCCTTTACATATAGTACAAACATGAATACTGAATCAAAAATGAAAATTGTGTGTCAGTTTTATTCTTCATGAGAGCACTGTAGATCTTATGAATTGTTGTCTTATGTTTTCATTTCCTCAGCAGTTGGTGATTGTTAAGTAGATTAATCTATGGTAATGATGGTAATGTTCAAAAATCCATTGCAAATAGTATAAATCACGTATTGAATATTGAAAATTATATAATTATGGCCATTTAAGCTGCAATTAAAAATAATCAAATTATCCCAAGCAAAGCAGGTTTAGTAAATAGAAGAACACATTAAGCTTGATTTTAGTTTGGTTTTCCTTGTTTAATAAATTATGCTAAAGCATTAAAGTATCTCCTGAGGATAATAAGTACTGTAGGTTATTAAAGAATAAAATTATATTTCAAAGTTTTATAAGCATGGCATATGAATATCTAGATGGAGGATAAACAGCTTTTGAAAAATTGCCTAAAAACAGCAATCCATCATATTTAGGCAGAATTTTCTTCCAGTTTGCTGTGCTAGCATTTTTACTATAGTGTCAGTGGTCTTAAGAAAAATGGGATTGCCTAGAGATATTCTTTCATCATGGTAGAAATTTCAGCCAATCTAAGTGCTTTTGGAATTAGAGTGGAGTGCAGTTAATTCTGAAGAAAACCTTTTCTCTTCATTGGACCTGCAGCTATTGTGTGATGCTCTGTAGTCACAGTTCAGATATCCTTCTCAATTTTACCTAAGGTTAAATGCAAAAATATGGCCTTCAAAAGTTTAAATTCGTTAAATAATCAAATTAAATATGCATTTCTTGCCTGTTTTTGAGCCTTTATTCTTCTCAGAACTATGTAATGCTTTTCTACTTTTATGCTGCACTCACCATCTTCCCCCTCTTCTGAGGTTTAATAACTGCTTAAGATATCAGGACACTAAAGTTCTCATTTTAGCAGTCTCAGATTCAATAAAATGATACTCAACAAAGCATAGTGCACTTTGTCTGATCTCCAGAGAGAACTTCGGTTGTCCCAGTGAGGTGTGCTTGTGAAGAAGGGAAATGCCAAACTGAGTATTACTGAAAGTTATGTATCTAAGCCAGACCTGAATATCTTCTCCTACCCAAGCCACAGCTGAGCCCTTGGGAAATCATGGACTCTTGGGTTTGCTTACCTCATTCATTATTAGAGGATAAATTAAGTATTTTTCCCAGTGAGATGAAAATCCCATTGCATTTGCTTCTCAGCTACAAAAGATTCAGACTTTGTTGCACATCATTTTAAGCATTGACTTTAGAATATGTCTGAAGAATTTGAGATGAAATGTACAACAAAGCGTGAAATGATGCACTTTAGCATTAATAAAAACATTTCTCCAATAAGCCCCTCCAAGGGAAATAACGAGTGAAAAGGTGAGATCAAATTCACAGATTTGATACTGAGAGTATCTGCAGTGATTCAACCATGAAAATAGCCAACCAAAATCTAAGTTGTGGCAGAAGAGGTATTTAGAGTAAAGAAGAAAAGTTACTATAATGATATATTATCATCTAGTCAGTTATGTTCAAGAAAGATAAAGTGAACATCTGAATTCAAGACTGGATTGACAAGTCTCCCATTGGACTAGACAACCTACAAGAGGAGAGCAGAAATTATGTTCCTATTGTTTTTAGAGGAACACAATGCAGGTAGGATATATTTGTGGCCAGCAAATGTCTTGGCACAGTATGACAAAATGATAGAAGATTTGTTGGATTAAGGACTATATTTTTATGAAAACAGACATGTTCATATTTTATTTGAATTAAACTTGAATCTGCAGTTCTTTGAAAGCAGGAGATTTGCAGCTAGCTCAGGTTATAGAAGAGGTTGTATATTGGATGACCTGCCAAACTCTGGCATCAACCTCTCACTAGTCATCCACAGGGGAAAAAATGTGAAGCTTCTAAATTGTGAGAACTCACATTTTCTGATGAGTCTTACTAAGAAAGAATTAACTACCTCACTCCCTCTACTGTGTGTTCCCAAAAAGTTCTGCAGCTCAGTAACTGTGCATCTTGTTCTTGTTCATCTCATTATGGTCTGAGAAACAACATTTAAAGTTAGATGCTTCCAGCTCTTTCAGATTACTAGGAAGGTTTCTGGGACTGTGTATTAAGTGATGTCAGCTGGGCAACCTCAAGCCCAGGTTTTTCTGCTGCCCATCTATTGGAGGCCAACCCAGGAGCTGAGACTGCTGGAGGCTCAATCTGAGGCTGAACTGTTTGAGACCAAACTGTAGGAAAGATAAGTGTTTATTCCAGAGATGTGGGCATGATGATAACTTCTTTATGTGCGTCATGGGTTTTGGAGTGTGTTTTCTGGTCACTAGAGAGTAAAATGCTAAGCTTTTGATGGCAAGAGTCACTGGAGACATTTCTCTTCCCTCCTGCCTGCTTTAGAAATACAATAGATCACAAGTGTGTAATAAGCATCATTCCTGGGTACTGAAATATGATCACCCACATTATTAGATGCTCTGAATGTTTCTTGCATGCTTTCAGCCTGTCTCAGTACCTTCCCAAAGCATACAAAGACAAAGCCAACAACTGGCTTTGTGACAGCCCTGGTTTTGAGTGCCAGGATAGTTAGATACTGGTATAAATGCATTTCATGCCATTTAACATTCATACCCAAGACCCTTACCGGCCAAATTTAATTTACTAGAGCAAGCCTTAGAGATTTTCTAGTAGCATCTGACACTCAAGATTAGTTAAAGGAGAGTAATTTAGCTCTCAGTTCCTGAAAACAGTACTTTGCTGTCATGTTAATTGCTCTTAGCTGTCTGAGCCAACTCCATAGTGCTGGTAGATATGACACAGAAGTAGCAGAAGATCTGCAATTATCTGGAGTGGAACAGTGGGAACCTGGGCAAGATATACTGGGACAGTTTTCAGGGTGGTGTTTTATTTAGATAACTCAATCTCACCCTTATCACCTCTGTTCCCAGTCATACCTAGGATGTAAATATGTGAAGTTTAATATTGCTGATTAGGTCAGGGATAGGACACTTTAGTAGTGTCCAGGTAAATCAGAGTGGTCCAGCCAGTGGCCCATGCTAGATCTCATATATGGACAGGGTTCCAGGACTGTATATGTAATTTCTATAACATCTGAGCAAGCTGGAGTATTTTTCTACACAAGATTTCACTAACAGCATTACCACATATTTGTGCTCATAAGTGATATAAAACAGACAAGTGGTTGGGTCTCTCTATGTTAGGGGTTGGGAAATGTGGATTTATCTGAGACAAACTACTTTCTTTTCCACCACCTTCACACTGATTTAATCAGTGTCTCTTCCACTATCCCCAGAAACCCTGTAAAACAGCATACCAATGAGAATGATCAAGGATTAAACATCATAAATTAAGTCAAAACTAATTTTCATAGTTACTTAAGATTTTATTTACATAATTCCTGTTGCTTCAAGATTTATGGTAGAATAGGTGAGATATATATTAATTTGTATTTCTGTTCTTTTTCATGTTGTCATTGATGATGTAATTCCTAATCTGTGTTTTTCTAAGAGTTGCATTGGCTATGGCAGCGACACCAGCTGGTGTGCCAGGGTGAAAAATGTGTTTTCGTTTTTTGGCTTTGTCTGAGTAAGGCTATATAAGCAATTGTATTCTTGAAGCAGATTTCATAACAGCTGCTTCCAACTCTAATTCTTTCTTTTTCCATCTGTCTTCTCCTAATTCTGCTATTAGAATGGCTAACAGAACCCCAAGGGTGCTCTGAGTTTCTGAAAAAAAATGGGCAATCTCTAGCAGCATGTAAGAAATGAATGCGCAAAGTTGCATTTGAATTTAACTCTACTTTCGTGCTCTAAATAAAGACCTGGGGGAAATGAGAGCTGCACAGATGCTTGGTGTGAAAAACACAGACTTAAAAGAAGTCTAAAGTTGGATTAAAAAGCAGAATAAAAGTTTATGAAACTCTATTAAATGAAATTAACACCACCAGGAACCTGACTGACTAATATAAAAAAAAACAACAAATCCATCTACTAAATTCTGTCTTCAACAGTTCTGTTTCAACTTAAAAAAAAAAAAAAAAAGTAAAATAATCCCATACATATTTTAATTTAGGTGACTACACGATCTCTGCTGTAGCACTTCTTAGTGCTACAATAAAGAAAAAATGCTATATTTTCAGAAAATGCTCAACATACCCTACAGACATTTTAAAAATGGAAGTTCTCATCAATTAACCTTTCATGTAACTAGATTTACATTTTCCCCATCACTTAGAATCATTTTTCTGTTTTTAACAGAGTAATATTTCTTGGTGATTTCTTGGTGTTTTTTACTGAGGCTGGCAGTCTGTCACAAGTGAGATGTGCCTCCCAGGATTGATACCTAGCTCCATGCTGTTTAGAACCCTCATAAATCATCTGGATGATGGGAATGAAACGCAGGAAGTTTGCTGATGACACTAAACTGAGCAGTGGTGTGGACAAGCCAGAAGGGAGAGCAATCTTAGAGAGACCTGGACCGGCAGGAATGGTAGCAGTAATCCTACAAAGTTTAACAAAGGCAAGTGTAGTCATGCACCTGGGATGATATAACCAAACAGCTCAGTACAGGCCAGGATCTGTGTGAATGCAGAGGAGTGTTGTTGAAGGTGACCTGGAAGACAAGAGGGCCAGCTGCGAGTTGCTGCAGCAGCAATGGCGTGTTGGATCCTGGGCTGTAGCCATAGGGCCATTCCCAACAGAGGTAGAGACAAGAGCATCCCACTGTACTCAGCGCTTGTCAGGCTGCACCTGGATGGCTGTGCCTGGTTATTAAAAAAAAACAGCAACTGGAGAGGGTCCAAAGGAGGCCCATGAAGATGACCCAAGGGTTGGAGAACCTGCCCTGTGAGAAGAGAGTGAAAAAATCAGGATTTTTTTTTCCCCTGAAGAAGAGAAGGCACAGAAGGGGACTTCATTCATGGTATTTCAGTCCTTAAAGGGCAGCTGCAAAGGGGATGGAGGCTTTCTTTTCACAAAGAGCGACCTGGAGAAGATACCGGTGAAGAGATGTAACTTGTACTGGAAGAGGTTTTATCATTATATAAGAAGGGGAATTTTACAGCAACACCAATCATTCAGTGGAACAAGCTCCCCAGGTAGAGACTCCAACACTGGAGGTTTTCAAGGCACAGTTGGATAGGGTGCAGATAGCCTCATGTAGTTCCCTTTCCCCAAAAAGCTGGATCAGATGATCTTTTGAGATCTCTTTTAGCTGGAGGTGTTCTATAGTTCTGTCACATCTATCAAATGGAAGGGCAAAGAAAAAGTAGCTTTTCAGGAGACAGCCTCAGTACTTATTTCAGTAATACTAATCATTTAATAACAGTTTCTACTGAATTATTGGACTAATATCCAGTATCACATTTCTTCAGGGTAAGTAGCAAGGTACTGACAAAAGGCAACCATACACCAGCACTACTACTGACTTGCTCTTTGAGCTAGTCTTACCAACTGAAGCAACTTTAATTTTTTTTTCACAGGTACCTGAAAGGGGGCAGACATCTCTTAAAGGGAAGTACCTCATACATGTATATTTTGTTCTCTTTCTGCCTCCTGGCTGATAATTACTATTTTTTGCTGATGAAAAGAAGTAGCAACTGGGAAAGTTTGCAATTGGAGTTTAACATAAAAATAGCCTTTTTTTCAGCATTGTAAAATATGAGACTGACAGAGTGATCTGCTCAGATCTGTTGTTTATTTACAGTGGATGCATCTTATCTATTTGCAGCCAAGTCAGAGATATGAGAATAGTGATCATTCAACATCAATTATTTTGTGTTAGGCTTGTCTCCTTTCTAAGTTGTATGTCCAAGTTACCCAAGCTTAATTCATCAAATCCTAGGCTCTTGATAAAAAAATCCCATTCTATGCCTTTTTGAAGCTCAACCACACTACAACCACAAATAATTTTTTTCTTTTTAATTATTTTTCCAAATTCAGTCAACAAATAGATACACATTTTGCTGCAAGTATAATAACTAAGACCTTTATTTATTATACTATTTTTATATTAGTGCTCTTCCAGATATCAAGGACATTTGATGCTGAATAATAAGGAATTGTAAATATTTGGTCTCATTCTTTTCTGCAAAAGACTGCCTCTTTTTTCTAACTCCAGCAGTATAATAATGTGCATTATTTTTGGCTCAAAACTGGGAAGGAAATAATTTTTTCATGTAATGTTAAACACAAGAAATATAAATTACCTTGTAGTAGTGAGAATAAGGAAGATCAGTCATGCTCCCTGATGCGAAAGGAAACAAGGGAGTCGGATTTTAGTCTATTCTCAAAGGAATGTTTAATATAAGACTTCAATCCTTCATAGACGTGAAATTCAGCACATCATTTTAATTGTCTCTTGACAGTGTTGGGGAAAACTGATTAATAAATTAGATAATACTTAACTGTCTCACAATGCAATTCATTTTCTTATATAAAGTGTTAACATAAATTGCATTTGGGTGTTTTTTATGGAGTAATTATTCTGCTGCTTTTTTAGTAAACTGACATTAGATTTAATCTTTTAGGATGACATTCATCTTGTGTAATTTTATTAATCTAAAAACTGGATAAATTGTCTGAAGAAACTGTCTGGGATTCTTGAACAGTCAGTTGACAAACAGACCTGTAGTCTCCAAGGCAGATTTATACCTGTACTTTAAGTTTGTTAAAACAGTAATTTGGGAAAAAAACCATCAATTTTTCTACTAATGTAGCTGTTTATACAAGAAAAGCCTAAATTTATAGCTGTAAAGGCCTAAATTAAAGCTATGATCTAATCAAAGTTTGTTGGTGTCTGAGGTTGCATGCCATTCCATCTTTTGTCTTCAGAAAAGCAATCATTTGATCAGCAAGAAGAAAAAGACTGCATTTAGTTTATGTGGCTTTCCTGATATTCTCAGCACAATGAGATAATTTTACAGGCCTTATGTCTTTAATTTTCAAAACAGAACCCAATTTCACTTAACAACAAAGCTTAGCATGTTTGTGACTGATCTGTTGTTAGATGTCTGAATGAGGACGTTATTTTCACAGGAATGTCTTTAAATGTTTTTCTGTAAATTGGAGCCAAGGTGATAGGTTTATTTACAAGAACTATTGTCATATATTTTCAATGATTTGAGAATGTCTAAAGAGGGTTTATTTATACTTGCAATACATGCTGTTCTAATATGACAACAATAGAGGCCACTATGGTTCCAGAATTCAAAATTTAAAGAAGTCTATAAATTACTGTTTCCTGGAGAAAAAAAACAACAATAGTGATTTTCAGGTAATGTCTGCCTTTTAAATTCTAGTAAAATATTAAATAAATATATCTTGATGATTGTAAACTCTACTTGCTTAAAAATAGATTAAATTCAGTGGAAATAAGATTTTGTTTAAACTGGATTAGAATTTTGGGAAATATTGTACAGGAGGATTAGGACATTAGTATAAGAATGAATTTGCATTTGGAGGTGCTGGAGTGTCTCTACAAAGTTAGAGAAGTTAACATCGTTTCTTCCTCTGCTGTATTGAAAAATGTATTTGGATATTTATTCTAGTTAGCAGTTCAGAGCCTGCTGGTGGATACATCGTAGTGGACGGGTTATTTTATTTGCATTATAACTTTATTATTAGGTTCTTCAAAGAAGCAATGAGTCATTATAAATTAGGCTACTAAATGCAGAAGTAGATATATGTTCATGTTTTCACTGAGGTTTGTTGACACGTATGTGAAAGCTCTGAAATGTTAGCTGTGAGTTATTCTAAGCACTCAACACTGGTAGAATTAAACACCTCTCAGGGATTTTGTTAAGCTTTGCTTATTTTTTGTTGGTTACTCTCGTTCTGTATTACAACTCACAGTTTCTGAGCGCAGCCTGGGAAACCAGTAGAGGAGGGGAAGATTGTTCACTATATGGCAGTATACCCAGTAATTAAATATGCTCCTTTTAAAATGCATCATCTTCACTTGAATTGTTTTCTCTTTTGGAATTTGTCTGAAAACCAGATGTGCTAGACTTGACCTAAAATAGAAACTGATGCTTGTCCACTTAACATGCTCCGTGTGGGAAAGGCTTAAATCTTCTCAGTGCTCCAATAAAGGCAGTGATGCTTGATACGGCCACAAGTACAGAGTGTAATGAGGACATAGTTGAATTGTTATAACTTTGATGCCTATCAATTTCACCAGGCAAAAGGCCAATGCTAGAGGAGCTGTCTGAGTGAATACAAGATTTAATGGTGATACTATCAGTAAAAGTCGCTCATAGAGTTGGGGAAGATGCATATTTTTATTTGGGTATTGTCCAACACTGAATTAAAGGAATTTTACCCTGTGCATTGAACAGTCATCAGATGGTTGTTAACCACTTTCAAGTTGAATTGGATTTAAATGTCAGTTTAAAGACAGCAGATTTAAATCCTTGAAAATGAATTCTGATATAACTTCTTTGTGGTAGCAAATGAATACTTTCAATTTTGGAAATAACTTCAGTGAAATTCTCTTTCTACATAGAAGTAATGTAATTTCACAGTTACAATAGCAGAATCTAGAAAAAAGTAAAAGCAAGCTTATGTTGACTTCTTCTATTGTTCAATTGCAGGTGCTATGGGTGATATCAGAGATCATGAAATTAAACATGGGACAAGTCTTAGAGTAGCTGGAAGGATCCTCTTAATCTGTTATGTTTTCTTTCCAGTGCCTAATGAATTCCATATTTTTCTGTGTGTCCTCCATGTGATTGTTAGTAGGCTGTTTAACGTGTTCATACCTACATCTCAGATTTTTCTCACTATATTCAATGTCCACACCAGCTGACAGAACTCTCAAGCTGAGATACTTTATATGTGGCAAAAGAATAGCTTTGTCAAAAAAGCCCCATTACCTTTGTCAGTTCACAGGCTAAGTTGAGGAAAACCTCCTGTTTGTTGTATCCATTCTAGAGATTTTTCCAACTTGTACCAGTCAAGCAATGTGATTTTATGTCTACAGACTTTTTTCCAACATGACTACATTGGCAGAACATGGTGGTTTCACCTACAGAGTACATCTGTTGTGCCATGTTGCATCTGATTCAGACAGCTTGCGATCTGTAGCCCATACCTCATGAGTTTATTCAAATAACCTAGGATTTGAGGTTTTTGCATTTTTTTTTCCTTTTGTTTATTTCTTTTCAATCTCTTGGATAACCACTGGAACAAAAAAATTACCTAATCCTTACTTAGCAGTGATGATGAAAACGGTAGAAAAAAACCAAAAAACCGCCCAGCCGAATCTGAACCTTTAACCTTTATGCAGCTCAAATAAAGTTGAAAATTCCCTCTAGGAACAAGGATTTTATTTCTATAGAAGAGTATATCTGTTATTTATTTTCGCTTAGGATGTCTCAATCTAATCTGATCTTCATCCTGGCAAATATCAGAATTAAATTCTCCACTACTGTGGATTGTTGAAGACCTTCCAGTGTAGAAACAGCACTGTCCCAAAACAGAGAAGTTATAATTTGGAATGCTAACATTAAGACAATTCATCTTTCAACACTGTGGACTGATTCTTCACCTGCCCAGGCTCAAACATGATGTGAAAGCATCATTTATAGGGCCAGGTTAGACCAACATCACCTCAGTCAGTGAGAATTCTTTTAATGGTTGTCAGCAAGGGGAAAAATGACAGAGAAAAGGAAATTACAGTAAGAAAAGTATTGTTTGAAAAAATACTTTTCTACACTATACTTTTGTGAATGTGAAAATTACAGTCTGTAGTTTGTTACATTTAAGAATGACCAGAAGTAGAAAAATGTTTCTCAAAGTCAGCACCAACTTAATAAGGAAGCAGATTCTGTGCTTCCTGTTAGAGACAGAAATGAGAGGCACAGAGGAAAAAGGGTTAAACAAAATTAGATGTAGTCACAAGTGGCTAAAAGATAGAAATCAAAAGTATTTTTCTAGTCCTACCATGTGTCAATTGCTAAAGCTTATAGTAAGGTTTATAATATATGTTTATGAAGGCAAGGACTACAGAGAGATGGCTGTGCTATGTGACATTACATTACAAAACAACATACCAGCCAGCTTCTCTATCAGCAGGGATGTAACTCTTCAGTAGCTCAAACTAATGAGGGTAACTTTAAAAATCAAAAAAAAACAGAAGAGAGACTTTTCTGGTGGCACTGCATCAGGAGGAGGCCTTACTTTTTCCTAGTGATTTATTTTGAATTTGGTTCCGCCAAATTTGTATTTATTTCAGCCTCTATCACTGCAGGGATACCACTAATTACTTGAGGTAGAACTCCTACCAGGGAGCACAACTGGCTTGTAAATCTAGGACTATATTGTGAGGCTCTTTCATCCCTGAATGGTATTAACAGAGCTGACCAGAGTGCCACTCAAGAAGAGTGATAAACACTCTTCTGAAGCCTTATTGCTAAAAGCATGGTTTGCAGGAAGCAAGGGAAGTCAGAAGGGGAACAAGGAATAAGAAACTGAGAGTGAACTAAAAAAATCCAGTCAAAAAATAAGGTTATTTGTGTCAGATATCCTGTTTCTTTTAGGCAGGTTTGGCTATGTTAGCAATTCTACTGCAGTCTTTAGAGTGCCCTGAATATAGTAACAGAGTTAAACCTTGTCACCTTTAAATGACATAGTTCAGTTGAATGCTTGTAAGGTGAACAGTTCATTGTAGCTCTAATACAACATTCTGATGCTCTTGAGGCAAAGATCAATAATTAATGTTCCACTAGAGATCTTAATGGCACAATTACCATCACACATTGTTATGTTTTATAATGACATCTCTCATACCACTAAAAACTTATAAAGGCATAATAGTGATAATACTTGAAGGAAGCAAGTTAACAAAAAAACCCCCCAGTACCCTCCCTGCTGTCTCCCTCTTCCCAACAGTGGATGCTTGTATCTGTGATGGGGATTCTAAGGCAAAGTAAGAATTATATAGTGCTTATTATAGGACACCAGGTAAAATACTGTGTTTAGTAAGAAAATAAACAAATGTACATCATGCCATGTAAAGTCAGTGCAATCCTGCATAGACAGCATGCACAGTGTGCTGTCAGGTATGTTTGCATCATGTAGACCTAACAGACTTAGGTGGATATGTCCTCAAATGATAGGCAGGATCTCAAAAGCTCAGTCATAAACCAGCCAACTCCTTTCTGGTACTCTTTATTTTTTTTAGGAAGCGTTTCATTCTTGTTGTTTCCTTGACAACGAATTTCCATTGTATGAAATGTAGGACAGTGCAGATCATCCATCTTTAAAATTTTGCCTTTACATGGAAACTTCAGTCAAATATGAGTAAGAGAACAATAGGACTTAGTATTCAAAAATTGCCTCCTTAGCCCAGGGAATCAAGTACTTTTAGGCTTCCTCTGCATTTGGTGATGAGGAAGACCATGATTCAAGGAGCAGTTTTGAGTAGAGATAGGATACTGCTCTGAATCCTTTCAAGATAGGTGTTCTAGCAGTGACTCAGAGTAGGACTCTAGTTTTTACTTTCTTGTCCTTGTAACATTAGTTTTTTTCCATAAGTATGCAAAAGCAAAATTTTTAAGCGTCATCCTATCAGCATTTTCTGAGGAGATACAATTTCAGTGGAATTTTGAACCATCCCCAGACATTCAGCAAAAATGTCTGAACTGGATGACCAGGCATTAGTTTCCTGCTCTGAGGTCTTGATGTGCTCCATCCTTCCCTATGAATCTGTTTTCCTAAAGGAAATATGCATGTGTGTACAGGAGGGGATCTACAGTGCACTATGTGAGAGATTTTGCCTTGAATGAGGGGTAAGGACTGTGAAACATGAACACACATTTTTCCAAGCTTGGACACTGCCAATACATCCAGTGCCTTTGCTTCCTTCCTTTTCTCTTGTGCATCTAGCCACCAATAGGAATGATTTGGCCTTTGGTGAAAAGTGAAAAAAACATGTTTCTTATACCAGTGTACTTCTGCAAGAAATTATTTCATCTGTGTACAATTAAACCAGTGAAACTATTCTCCATTGGTTAATCCCACCAGACTTATTATGCTATACAAGCCACTACTTGTGATGGGTTAATATATTTCAGCACACAATAAATGCAGTGAAAAACATCCCAAACTATTCATCCTCACTGTGTTTCTCAAAAAAGGAAGACTGATAAGGTAAATTTTAATTGAGCTATTAATTAGGAAGTAACTTATGAAAGGGATCACCCCAATATTGCAGTTCACAAATCAAGGGAAATGCATGGATAGTAAGAATGGTATTGTAATTCTTCAAAAGTTTCTTTTATTTTAAGACATTTTACTTTTTTATTTTGGTAAAAATAATAAAGAATTTTAAGGCCCATCAAAATAATTTCAAGTCCTAAAAGCCTGGGCTCCCACAATTCTGAAATATTTGGATGACGAAACATGATACAGCCCAGGCATTCAGCACCAAGATTTAAGTTGTCTTTTTCATAGCATATTGACTATGGATCAAAATGGAATTCCTGCAAGTCTAGGATTTCATGAACTAAACATATAAGTATGTTGTTGCAGAACATTGTGATCAATGTGCCTTATGTTACAGCAGGTGTGTTGGCCCAAAGATAACAAGAAGATCTGGATTTTTATTCT